>PVKA01042445.1:0-17449 GCA_004027165.1 Ctenomys sociabilis | reverse complement strand
GACAATTTTTGACAAGAATCAAATATTAATTTTAAATAGAATACTTTCTGTATTTTCAATTATTTACAAAAGATAGTTAGCAATAGAAAATAACCTTAAAGTGTAATTTCAATAATAGTTACTTATGTATACTGTACAAAAAAGATATTTAACAAAATTTCATATTATAAAAAAGTATTTTAATATAATTAATACAATGTAGGAGAGTAAAAGAATCCAGTTCATAGATATATCCTCACTGATTTGAAATTTTACACGTAACACTCCAAAAGGAAAACTCTTTAGAGAAAAAATTATTGGAACAAGTGCTTCCCTGGCAAGGGAAGGCCCTGAGTTCCACAAAAAAAAAGAAAAACAAAAAGAAAAAGAAAAAGAAAAAAAAGAAGTTAGGTCTATTAGTTTTAAAAATTTTAGAAATTAGTAACATACTTTTAATTAAAAGCAGTATTTCAATAATTAGAGCAAAGTAGAAAACATAACGGGCTTAAATAGTCCTTTATCTACAAAAAGTGATTTCAAGAATCAAAAAAACAATCAAAGTACTATGTGATTATACTCTCTAAAATGAACTATAAAAATTAACATAGTAAAGTATTTTTTAAGATCTTTGCAATACAATGTTCTTTAACTGTTTTCTAATATCACCCCAGGAGATTCTGGCTAGTAGTGGAACAAATGCTAGCCAAACAGTGTATCTGTGAACAAAGTTACATATACTATCATAATTTTTTCCTTAAAAGAATATAAAATGAGATCTTAATTATTAGTTTTAGCTAGTCAGAAAATTAGACAAGGAACTGACTACAAAATATAAATGTGAAATGCAGGGTATGAGAAATGATACTAGAGTTTACTGAAGAAACAAAAAGTACATGTGACTATACTAATGTCAAATACAGTATCTATAACCAAATAACCAAGAATCTATCTTTTTTTTAAAAAAAAGCTATTTGTGTCTTTGGTAAAGGGGTGCCCTATGCAGCTTGGTCTTGCAGCAATCCTCCTGTCTTGGCCTCCCCATCACTGGGATTACAGGCGTGTGCCACCATGCCAGTTTCAGGGCTGGTACAGTGTACCTAGGGTTCTGGAGCTGCCAGCAGAATCAAACCTGGGTCCATGTACTTGCCAGGTGGGCATCTATCTCCCCAGCTGAGGATGATTTTAGATTTTCAAAATTCACTAATCCAATCTGTTACTTCTGATTTAGAAGTTTAGTCAAATTACATTTTAAACTGCTGTTATAGACAGGTAAGTTAGGTAGAAATATTGTGAACAATCAGACAAGGCTGAGCTCTAGAAGGAACCAGTGCAGAAGACAGGATACACTGCAACAGTAGCACAGACATATCTGCTGAGGGCCAGACCTCAAGACAAAGAATGAATGTGCCCACGTTCTTCCCTAAGGACAAATAACAGTGAGTGATATTCTACACAGCTATTTGTCACCTCTGGAAAGCCAAGAAGAGATATTGACCCACCCCTTCCAGCAACAGCCCCTGTTCTGTATCCTGCCTACTTGCCGTGTGCTTCTCTTCCTCATTTGATCCCCATTTAATCAATCATTATTACTATTTTTCTGTATTTTAGGGAAGGGTCTACAGGATGTTCAGGGTCTCACTATTAGACTGGACTTGTAGTGATTCTCCTGTTTACAGCTTCCCAAATGCTGGGATAGGCGTATGCCACCACACTGTCTCAATTACCCTCTCAGTGCTTTAATCTTTAACTCTCTCAGGGCCTGCTTATAGGTGCTTTAATTTGCTGAGGTATTTTTTTTAAATTTTATTTTATTGAGAAATAGCAATGAGACAGTTCCAAAACAGGTTAGTAGAACAGTTACAATAATTAATACATTGCATATCGTTGTCTTCGTAGCATCATACTATATAGCTCATATTCATAGCGATCCTCCTGTCTCAGTCAACCCAGTAATATATCGCCATGCCCAGTTTTGGTTGTTGGCTCAGTGCTGGGTCAGCATGGCATGTGGTACTGGGGATCAAAACTAGGTCCTTGTCCTTGTCAGACACCCACTTAGACCACTGAGCTATCTCCCCAGCCCCATTTTACTTTTCTAAGTTTTTTTGGTGCCAATTTAAATATTTTTATTGAAGATACTGCATTTTCACTTATAGTACAGTGCTTAAAGTGCAATGCTATGTTTCTCTGTGTATATATTCCATTATTCAAGTATCGAGAATGCCTAGTACTTTACTATAACAGTTCAACATTAACTGCCACAAATTAGGTCTTTCAATTTTATTGGTTGTGGAAGAATGCTATATTTATATTTAAGGTTGGCTTAATCAAGCTCTTCAATGGTGGGCCCCAAGGAAGCACCACCAGAGGGAGGAGACTCTCTACCAGGGAAGCACACAGGCATTCCTCCAGGCCTTCCACCTGTACTCTGGTATGGCTTGGTGATGATGGGACTGCAGGCTTTCTCAAACTCCTTCTGCTGATGTTCACATTTTTCTTTCTTCACAGTCTGATTCTTATCCATCCAGTTGATGACTTCATAACACTTGTCAAGAATCTTCTGTTTATCTTCATCATTAATCTTGCCCTGAAGCTTCTCATCTTTAACAGTAGCTTTCATATTGAAAACATAGGACTCCAATGAGTTCTTGGAGGACACTTTGTCCACTTGCCTCTCATCTTCAGCCTTGTACTTCCCTGTTTCCTGGACCATATGCTCTATTCCTCCTTGCTCAAACAGCCCTTATCATTAGTGATGGTAATTTTCTTCTGTTTTCCTGTACTTCTATTGACTACAGAAATGTTGAGGATGCCACTGGCTTCAATATCAAAAGTTACTTCAATCTAAGGAACACCACAGGGTGCAGGAGATATGCCTGTGAGTTCACCCTTGCCAAGCAGGTTGTTATCCTTAGTCATGGCTCACTCACTTTCATGTATCTAAATAAGCCTGCCAGGCTGGTTGTCTGAGTGGGTAGTGAAGATCTGGGTCTGCTTGTAGGAATGGAGGTATTGCGCATGAAAAGGATTATCATGACACCATTAGCAGTTTCAATACATAGAAAAAGAGTGTCATCCAAAAGTAGCAAATCTTGGACATTTTCAGACTTGTCTCCAGATAAAATGGCTGGCTGAACAGTTGCACCATAAGCAATAGCCTCATCAGGATTGATGCTCTTATTCAATTCTATTCCATTGAAGAAGTCTTGCAGAAGCTTCTGGATCTTGGGGATATGGGTAGAACCACCCACCAGGACAATGCCATAGATCTGAGACTTGTCCAGTTTAGGATCTTGAAGAGCATTCTGCATAGGGTCCAGACTGCCATGGAACAGGTCAGTATTCAGCTCTTCAAACCGAGCACGAGTAACAAAGTGTAGAAGTCAATTCCTTCATTGAGGGAATCAATCTAAATACTGGCTTGGGTGCTGGTAGAGAGGGTTCTGTTAGCTTGCTCATATGAATATGAAGGTGGCAGACAGTTCTTTTTTTTCTCACTGATGTCCTTCTTGTGCTTGCACTTGAATTCAGCATGAAATGACTGACCATTCGATTGTCAACATCTTCCCCACCTAAGTGGGTAACTCCAGATGTAGATTTTACTTGAAAGATCAAAAGTGCCACCTCCTAAGTTAAAAATCAGCACATTTCTTTCAGCTCCAACCTTTTTTTCTAAGCCATAAGTAATAGCAGGAGCAACTGGTTTGTTGATAATTATAAGTACATTAAGACAAGCAATAGTTCCAGCATCTTTGGTTGCCTAATCCTGAGAGTCATTAAAGTAAGCTGGCACAGTGACCCCAGCATTTGTAACAGTCTTCCCTGGATAACTTCTTTAATCTCCTTCATCTTTGTCAGTGCCACAGAAGACACCTCCTCTGGGTAGAAGCTCTTTATCTTTCCTTTGTATTCTACTTGAACCTTAGGCTTGCCTGCATCAATCACTACCATGAAGGGCCAGTGCTTCATATCAGACTGGACAGTAGCATCACCAAATCTAAGCCCATTCAGATACTTAGCACCAAAAACTGTTCTGGTGGGATTCATAGACACTTAATTTTTTGCAGCATCTCTAATCAGTAGTTTGGTGTTAGTGACATAGCCTGGAGTAGTTTGATTTCCCTGATCATTGGCAGTTATCTCCTCTTTTCTCTGCTAGAAGACACCCACACAGGAGTAGGTGCTGCCAAGATCAATATGAACTGAAGGTTCCTTTCACATGGTCGCTTGTGTATAGGCCTGGCTGTGCTACCAAAGATGGCACACAAGATGCCCCTCACCTACCAGCATGTTCAATGAGACCTTTAATTTTTATTTAAGATGCTATATTGCTAGGTAGTCCAGGCTAGGAGTGAATCTGGTGTTTTTCTTGCCTCAGCCTCTGAGTGTTGGAATTATAAGAACCAATCCCAGAAACAATCTATTTTTAACTGAACAACTCATCTTCAATTATATATAAAAATTATATACCCTTCTAGTTCTGTAATGCCCATTCTTTATATACACATGCTGCAAAATACCTTTAAATACTTTGTACTCCATATTTATTAAGCCCATACATATTTTTTTAATATTTTAAATTTAAAATCTAATAAAAGAATGAATACAAGGACAAAAGTTATAATATACAGCTTTTTCTGTATTTGTATGCATGCTTACTAGAGAACTTTTTATTATTAGATAGCTTTATGCATCTGTTTAATTGCTTTTCGGATGTAAAACTCCTTTTGGCATTTCTTATTCTGGTTAAGTCTAGTGGTAACAAGCTCTGCTCACTCTTGTTAAAGAAAAACCTTAACTTCAATTGTGAATGAAAATATGGCTGGATTATTCTGGTTCATAAATGTTTTTTTTTTTTTTTTTTTTTTTTTTTTTTTTTATTTTAAATTTATTTTTTTTTTTTTTTTTTTTGTTTTTAAATTTTTTTTTTTTTTTTTTTTTTTTTTTTTTAACTTCCAGCACTTTGAATGTATCTTCCTTCTGTCAGAATAAAAAGTTTTCAAAAAATCTATTTACACACTTTTAAGACTCAACTGTATGAGTCATTTTTCTCATGCTTCTTTCAAGATTCTCTTTCTACTTTTCAACATGTAGATTATAATGTGTATCCTGTGATTTTGCTGTGTTGTTGAAGAACCTCCGAGTCTCTAAAGTGCTATCACTGCTTTCAAATGGCTTCTGATGTAGTGATCTCATGGCACTATTTCTGAAAGAAACCATTTCTTTGTAGAAAACAGACAAAAATATGCAGAGTAAGTTTCACTCTTTCCCTTCTATCCTAAAGGAAGAAATCAAAATCATATGTAGTTTCCGGCCAACCATGCTCTTAGCTAAGAAGCATGAGTGGTAAGAACAAACAAAATCTCACAGAATTTCCCAGGTGCTCTGAAGATAAAACTAAGGCCCAGAATTCTAACATCAAGCACTACATTGAGCTACAATCCTAGACATTTCTATGGTTTGTGTGTGTTTTTTTAGTTGACTAGGTTTTAATTTTTTGTTAATCTACATTTTAGAGACTTAGCAATGTACATTTAAAGCTCTCTGTGCCCATATATCATATATTTAGAATTTCTTTGAGGAGCTTCCTAGTAACTATCTGCTAAACTTGATCTCCAAATTTTTAATGATGTCTTTTGATAAACATAAGTTCGTTGTATCAAATTATCAACGTCTACATTTTGAACTTTTGTATTTGGTTTAACAAATGTTGCCTGCTTTTAATATTTTTGATATTATCTGACAGTTTGTTTTTGTAAGAACATTTGTTCTTGTAACAAATATTTAAGGTTTTACTTTTTATTTTTTTCCAGCTCAGCCCACCCTGAGGGCAGGGCTGGGGTAGCATGTGGTGCTGGAGATGGAACCAAGATTCTTGTGCCTGCCTAAGCTTGCCTACACAGGCGCTTTACACCACTGAGCTATCATACTGGCCTGTAATGTTTTGCTTGACAATAAAATTTGTAAACCTAGTGAGTAAAACTTCGAATTTTTGGTTTTGTATTTATAATTAAGAAAAGCATATTCCACTGAGTCAGTTACATTTACTGTATTGTACGTCCTTTTTCAACAATCTACAATGGCAATTTGTCACATCATGCAAATATATGTATATAGAATCTGATGCTGTGTATCTATGTCTGAATTACTGCTACATTATAACAGCTTGTTCAGCTTCAACATTATTTTGGTTGTTTTCATGTCTTTAAGTAATTACAGAAATATAAAAGGTAGCTTGTTTGATTTCACAAAAATAATTGTAGAACTTTAAAATATGTATTATCAAAACTGATGAATTTTAGACGGAAATAACTTCATTATGTAGAGCCTAGCTCCATAACGATACATATCACTGTTATTTAAATATCATAACATCATTAGAATTTTTAATAAATTTCTCCATAAAGGACATTAAAAATACTTTATTTTGAGCTAGGAATATAGCTCAGTAGTAGAGGGTATACTTAGTATGTTCCAGGCCCTATAATCAGTACTCAGTGTCACACATACATACGTATTCTACACTAAAAATAACCTCATAGAAACCAGGCTACTGGGGGCTGGGAGATGGCTCAGTGGAATGAGCACTTCCCTGGCTAGTGCAAGGACCTGAGTTCAATCCCCGGTTCCACCAAAAAAAAAAACCCAGGCTACTGAAGTTTTACAAAGCAAATACTCATAATCACTTCATAGACAAAGAAATAGATTTTATAAAGTACTACAAAATCTTCTAATCCTAATCAAATCCTGGGATAAATCTATATGCAACATTTCTGGCTTTTCTTAACAGTTTTATTCCCTAAATGACACTATCAGAAACAACTTAGTTTTACTGATTGTTTCAGGAAAGCCCTTAACATATAATCTCCCCCTTTTTCTTCCACATTTAACTGATTTTGAAGAAACTGTTGTTTGCACTACAGAATTTTCAGAAATGTAAATTGTGATGACTGACTCCCCAGGGTATATAGTTCAACATGTTGAGTATAAAAGCTTAATCAGATTCAGCTTCATTTTATTCATTCAAACAGTTGTCTTGATTGGCAGTGGTATTTTTCCATCTGGCTGTCTATTTTTCTCTTTTTTAGGGATGCTGGCAGACACTGTCACTTACATCTATTATTTCCTTTGAGGATTCTAAGTGGTAATTTAACCCCCAAAACCTTCATCACTTATCAAATTACATATTTCTGTAAAAAAAGAAACATTTCCTTATTCATAATTTGATAGCACATGGGTTAATTTACAAAAAACAATAGAATACTTTATTTTTCCCTTATTTATAATTTTTGAAATGACTTGGTTTCTTATTATCTTCCAGATCTGACCATATCATTCTGTAAGTTATCATTATGTATGCATGGACTAAACCATATTCATGTGGCTAATACAATGAAGTCAGTACACCTACTACACTCAAGCTGCCCTATCTTTAGACAGCAGGAATCTCTTCAAGTTACTTTCTGAGCTCCTTTGACAATTTTAATATTACCCTTGCATTTTGGAACTGCAAAGTCTTTCTAGTAAATCACTAACATTTCCAGTATGCTTTGAAATGACTTATTTCTCTAAAAAGTCCTTGTTGCTTTTAGTGGCTAAAGATAATTCAAGACTGCAGTCTGGACAGTAAGTGTGCTCAGCAGTACTGACTTGGTTATTATGTCTAGTTCAAACATTAGACAGAGTTATGAGTATACCATATATATAGTTTACATGGATATATGTTTGTATGTGCTAGTGTATAGGTATATATAATGTCCAATTTAAAGTCAGAACTAAAATCTTTTATTTGAACTCATTTTATTTCCACATCTTTTCTTCAATTTGAATGCCAATTTTCAAGTGTGGGGATAAAATAATTACAATATCATTAATACTATTTCATAACATGCATGTTTCATAAAAACATGAATACCTCTAATTACTGCCACTCTTATGAACAGTTTCCAGAACATGTAACCACTGTATCTCACTTTCTCTCACCTGTAATATGGAACACAATTAGTGATATATATACATCTGTATTTGACAGTCATCTATATTCAAGTCAAGGGAGATATCACTAGTTAGTCTGGTTGCCTGGAGACTTGAGACTTATTCTGCAATGGATTCCTCTACAGGGACTACTGAAAGTAACACTGTGTGATTTCTTGATATTTATGGTTTGTTTACAGTGTTTATATATGAAAATAAGATGACAGGTATTTTCTTTTTTTTTTCTTTTTCTTTTTTTTTTTACACAACCAGGGATTGAACTCAGGCCCCATGCTTGCCAGGGAAGTGCTTGCTTCACTGAGCCATCCCTCCAGCCCAGACATTTTCATTACTAAAATTATTTCAGTTTTATTTCTAATTCTTAATTTTTACCATCATTTTTTTTTCTTTCCTTTTTTTTTTTTTTTTTTTGGCAGAACTGGGGATTCAACTCAGACCCTTGTGCTTACCAGGTAAGTGCTTCTTCTACTGAACCATTTCTATGGCCCCCCCTTACCATCAAATTTTATTTTAAAACCAGTTCTGGTAAACCCAGCACTCTGGAAGGCTAAGGAAATTGTATCATAAATTTCATCCTATCCAGCTCAGTGTGGTTCAGTGCAAAGAGCTATAGTTCACTCTTCAATACTTAAAACAAAACCAAAATAAAATAAAACACCCCTCCCCAATCCATTTATATTATAGCTGGATTACTACAGTGTACCACATTATGATCACTAAGCAAAGACAGCCAGCTTGCAAGGAAAGTGAGAAGCTTCAAAAAGTGCACAAAAGAAGCAAAAGTAGGAGGCAAGTGGCTGAGTGTCAAAAGCAATAAACCGCTTTCCTGAATGACTCCTTTCTCTCATGCTCAGGCTGTATAAAGTCTGATTGTATTTCTTTTGCTCTACTTGGAATCAAACATGGGACCTTGCATTTACCAGGCAAGCATTTCTGCCACTGAGGTACATCCTTGCCCACCAACCCCCCAACTGTATTTCATTTCTATAACTGGACACTTAGAATACTTTTTGTTTGTATAGTCATCATAATTATATTACCTTAAAATGTTATAAGTTTCTAATCAACATAAAATAATGCTCAAAGACTACAAACAGTGGTTTCTCAGAGCTACTATGGATGCTAGTAGAATAGAATACTGAAATAGACACTTAGAATACAAACACACACAAAACTAAACACAATCTCTCTCTTGATCTTAGTCTTGACCCTGGGTGGCTACTTCAGGCCTCTGGTTGTACTGCACTTCCTAATATTCAGCATCAAATCTACAACTGGCCCTACTTCTTTTAAACCCAAATGTAAAATAAGCTCTGCTCAATTCTCTTCCACAGAAATGTAACTATTTCTCTGAAGTGGATTATATAATGGTGTACCACGCCATTTATTTTTTTTTAATGTATTTAGTACAGGGTCTACAGGGTCTTAATACACAGATCAGACTGTTTCAGCCTCACAAATGCTGGGATTACAGGTGCTCACCACCACAGTCTCAGTGGCCAGATTAGTTTGTCCAGGAGGGGCCCTGGTCCCATGCCTGCCTAAACAAATGCTTTAATATTCTGAGCTCAAGCCATGTAAATCTGGATATTCTGAACTACATTAACATTGGCATCTTTGGATACAAATTTGGATACCTGTGTATGTACCTACCATAAGCAATTTGTATATTTACACTATAAATTAAAGAATCTCAACTTTTAGTGGAAGTTCAGTAAACCCCAAATAATTACTCTCTTAAAAATCCTAAGTTATAATTTAGAAAATAATACAAAAATCTATTCCAGGAGAGCAATTATAAATGAATCAATCTTACTGATTTATATTGTTCTAGGATCAAATAATATTAAATTTAACATGAGATGATTAATAAAATGATACATTTTTAAAAATAAAAGGATATTGTTTTAGCTTGCATTCATTCATTCATTTATTTATTTATTTATTTATTTTTGACAGAACCGGGGATTGAACTCAGACCTTGGTGCTGGCCAGGGAAGTGCTTATTCCACTAAGCCATCTTCCCAGCCCGCAGTAGCTTGTATTTTAAAGAAAACAGACAATCAAAACTACCAATGATTATTCTGAGAAAAACTGTAATCAAATACCCATGTAGATTAAGAAAAAATGAATATAAAGCCTGATGATGCAATTCAGTACTATACTATATAACAATTTGACATTGTTTTTTTTTTGTTGTTGTTGTTAAGACATAAAAGTATCTTCAGCTACCTAAACTCAATTTTATTCCTACTGCACATATATGTTAGATGAAATGAAAACTGAGGAGAGTTATTTATAAGCATCATTTCTTAAATAGAAGCATGCTACTGAATTGCCACAATGAAGCTGTGTTTATTATGTAGCTATTTGAGGTTCTTCATAACAGTTTGACAGTTTTTCTTAACAGGATGAAGAACAATATAATCCAGTGAAACAAAGCAAGTGGAGAGAGTAAAAAAGACAGTATGAGCAAGTGTATATATTCAACAATGACAATATGGTGACTGGAGATGTAGTCTAGTAGCTGAGCACTTAGTTAGCCTAGGGCCAAAGTTCTGGGTTTCAAGCTCAGTACAAAATAAGAAAAAAAAGAGGAAAGAGACGGGAGAAGGAGAAAAAGAACTGAAGAGGAAAGAGATGGGAGAAGGAGAAAAAGAACTGACATTGGAGAAGCAAGGGGTAAGGAGGTGGGGAGAAAAGGGAGAGGAAACAGGAAGAGAAGACAGAAGGGAGACGAGGTAGAGATAGACAGACAGACATTTCTATTGGCTAGTGTAGAGAAACTGTAGAGCAAAATTTGGATGACTATAATGGCAAGATTATGGTATAAAAAGATGATCAATATGGAGAATTCTAGCACACACAACATGAAATTTTGTCTGTCTTCTATCTTGAAATTTTATCAAAAATTGCCAGTAACAATATCAATGTTCTACTCAAGAGCATAGGAAAAAACCTTATTGTTTATTATTTAAAAAGTCAAAACTAGTCAGGATCAATATAAATACTAAGGTACTTCCTAGGTATTAGTAAAAGATAATTTTATTAATAATATATTAGGACAATGCCAGAGAAGCACACAAGAAAAGGTATTAATTTGGCTTAAGACAATAAAACAGGACTGACGCAATGAGTATAACTTTGGGGAGAAAAAAGGAGAAAGGATTCTATGTAAAAGGAAGAGCTGTAGAAATGCAAGGAAAGATGACTGCATAACTGGTTCACATACTAAAAAATATTTTCAGTGGCAAGAGAATGGAGACTAGTTGGGCATGGAAAGGAAGTTTATGAATGAATTCTGAAAGCTAAGGAATGTTGCTCTGCTGTACACCAACAGTTTCTAGATTTCTGGATTATACGGAGTAACAAAACATCACCTCATTATCATAAGACCATATCTTAATGTTGCCAACTTTAAGAGTAACAACATTTAAAAACCAAAACTCGGGGGTGGGGAGATGCCTCAGTAGAATAAGTACTTCCCTGGCAAACACAAAGGTCTGAGTTCAATCTCCAGTTCTGCAAAAAATAAAATAAAATAAAATAAAAAATAAAAACCAAAACTCACAACTCAAAAATATACTATCCATTTGTAATTCTTCTTTTATGAAGAAATGTCATCTAATGATCAGCACGTAAAAAGATAAATACTTCATTTATTTTAAAATTAGATAAATTAAAATATTTTATAAGTACAGACAAGTTACTAGTTAAAAATGTACTCAGCCAGAGGGATACAATATAAACATATAATGTCTAACACATTCTAATATATTGTTTTCTGCATAGTAATCTTTTAAAAAATCCAAGTTCTGCTTTAGGCACTGATATCAGTAGAGACATACTGCTATCTTTCAACTCAATCTAGAATATTTGAAGTAAACCTAGAGCAGTCCAAGATAACAGTTCTCAATTACTCAGGTACTTCTCCTACTTCTCCATACTGAGGAGAAGAACTATTAAGGTTTAGATGAGTGGCCATGAAGAATTCTGGAAAGCAGGCTACAATTGAACATCTTCACTGTCCAATATAGGTCAGTTGGACAATGTGTACAAGTAATTCCTTAGAACTTAAAATTGTCAGACAGTCATATAGGAAAAAGTAATGTAAGCTTTTATAAACTCACCTAACATCACCCCTCCTTTGGTGTGTTAGAAAATTTACTGCAGAATCTAAGGCTTGGCTTTCATAACTGTACAGTATCCATTACTATTTTTATTTCTTATTTTATCTACATATACATTTATAATTTTTTGTGAATTTAAAGATATGCATAAATGTAAAAAAGTGTTTTCCCTACCCGGAATGAGAGAGCATTTGAGGTTATTTTTCAATTCAAGTTTAACAAGTTTTTTAAATTATAAAACTAATACATGTTACACAATATCATAAAAATACAAATAATTAGCATCCTCACTCCTAACATAAGACTTATAACTGCAAGGAAATCAAAATATTTTTTAAAAATATTAAATAATTTTTATTCAAATCTTAAATAATTTTTAAAAGCAAAAGATGGTCAAAAAGAAATCCCTCAACACATTCTCTTTGAAATCCATCATCATAAGGCTTCCACTTTTAGGAAACATGTTTATGCTATGTTGGAAGGTTTTTAAACAAAGCTTGATATGATATTTGTAACATTAACAATATTTAGAAAACCAGAATCTGAATTCAAATTACTTTCAGAGATTATTAATCCTAATCAAATAATTATAACTATACTCACCAAGTAATTCAGTTGAAGGACTGAAAGAAAATTCACATTTTACCTTGAAGTTTTACATTAATATTGATATTAATAATAAACTATATGGGTTAATTTGGAGAAAGGATGGGCAAATTTTGTATTAAGTAAATTTGAGGTCTCAGTAGAATATCTAGTCTGAGATGCCTACATCAGGCATCAAATGTGCTGCAATTCAGAAAATTGGGTTGAACTGTTGTATGAATAAAGTAGAATCAAAACCCACAAATTAACGTTTCCAAATATATAAAGATGAAGGAGAGGCTTTAGAACAAGCAGAGATAGAAGATATATGTAACTGCTGATTTGGTTAGCAGGGTATATCCTTTCACACCCTGTACACACTTTAATGTAGTATATAAAGCACTGAATTTCAATGACAGGTTTTTATATTGGTTTCCCACTAGACTACAAGCTCCTTGGAAATAAGCAATGATCACGTCTTCTAAATTAAGGCACTCCTGGTGCAAATCTTACTTACCTGAGTATATCAGTGAACAAACAACTTTGCTCGAAAACTGCATTGACAAAGCTATTTTAATTATAGGCACAATTTGTGGTCAATGAATAGTTTTTAAGTTTTCAACAACTTTTTAAGAGGTTCATTTTGAAGTGGCTTTAAATTAGTATAATTCTTAAATATCATTCTTCAAAATGTTCCTTTGTAAGTGCAAGTCATAACAATACCAGTGACAACAGTAGTATATAAGAGTGGTGATCCTGCTCTTCTTTTCTGGAGCAACGTAGAGCCAAAGACCCCTTTGGTTCCTTGTACTTCATTCTGCTCAAGTTGCTTCAAAGTTCTGGCATTCTCTTGTTTTTCTATCTTGCCACTATATTCATTGTTTGAAAAGTTTTATTTCCTTTATCCAACTTAATTTTTGCAAGAACAATTGAGTGTTATCATTGATTCAGTTTTTATTAATGATTCAGAGTTGCACAGTAATTTACAAGGGGCATAGAACAAACTGAGAACAAACACAGGATTCAAACTCTGTGAGCTGAAATAGGCTGCACTATTGACTATAACTGCCTTTATTCAGAGAAACATTATACAGACAAACAGGAGACAATGACAAGAGGGGCATGGGAAAACTTACTTGTTTCAAAAATAGAAACTTAAAAAGCTGAAACAATATAAAAGACTAAAATGACAGCTAACGTAACTGTTTATCCATAGAATAATCTTGGTATCATTACTCCTTTCTGAAGCTTACAAATAAGCTTTTTAAAAGAAACTATCATTCAACCATCATTTAAATTTTTCAAATCCACTCTGAAATGTGAAGTTAAATATTCACTTCATCTTTGCTTCCTTACACTACTAAGCGTGAATGGGAAGAAAACACCAGTGTGGTCAACTTGTATTTCAGTATTTACCTACATTTTTATTATTTTTTTCATTCTATGGTTCTCATATTACAAATGCTGTAAGAAATTTTCTGTAAAAGAAACATGGCCCTGAGTTCAAAGGCAATTTTAGATCTCACTGTTTGGTAAATGCATTATCCTAATGAGTGACTATATAGCAATCCTAAAAAGACTGGGATTAGAAAAACCACAGTTCCTCATTCCAGTAACTTTTTTAAGTTCTTCATTTTCAAAATTCTGTCAGCCACTGGCATTGGCTATAGAAAATATCATTTTAAAAATGAGTAAAATAGAAATCACATGTTAAAAATCTTATTAGTAATTGTAGATGTAATATCTTTACATTATTTTGGTAATACATATTCATCTAGAAGCACAAACTATGCCATGATTAATAGATACATTCTAGGTAACTAAAGTAATTAGAATAAAGAAATCATACCTTCTATCAATAGCTCTTGTCCATGGCTGCCAAGAAGTGTACGAGATAAGAATGGGGCAAAGTCTACAAAAATTTCACGAAGAAGAGGAGCAACTTTTTCTAAAGCTCTTTCAAGTTTTGCAGTGATGCTGTTGAAATTAAGACATAAAGACTAATAAATATAATTCAATATAAAATATCAAATAAACTTTACTTCTAATTTAAAATGTTTAAAAGTCCAATTTTAGCCCATGGGGATAGTAACAAGCTTCACTACAGAAGTGATACTGCAGTTACACATGCTGTTAATTAGGTTATTCAAGGATGCAGTTAATTTAGAATGACTTTGCTGTGAGGAATCAGTTCTCCCATTTGAAAAGGCCAAGGATTGATCATGGTTCTAGGAGTCCTTGGAAAGTGAGTTCTTGCATGTTCCATGTTATCTACCCATTTAAAAAACAATGGTTGAACACCTACCATGTTGTCACTGTGCCAGTTACAAAGAATTTAACCCTTGCTGTCAAGAAGGTATTTCCTGATAGCAGTAACTGAAATTCAACTGAACTATTTTGCTAAAGTAAGCATTACCATTTGAAGAAGCCCATTTTTATCAATTATTATTATTATTTTTAAATCCTCACATTATTGTTGGCAATGTTTGCTGCTGAATTTTAAGGTGATCGTCTTACATAAGTACTGTGTGGAATTCTTAAAATGTTACATTAAAAAAACAGGTGAAGAAAATATTTTTGGTTATATAAGAGAATAATTATAAATCTTCTGGAGGACTTTGAAATAAGAGTTTATACTGGAATCCAGGTTCTACTGTATACTTAGTGACACAAAGATATTTTACTGCAGAATAATTTTCAAAGTAGTACTAATATTTAAAATTCAACTCTGGCATCTTCTATTATTTTTTCTTTTCTTTATTTTTTTTAGATAGGGTCTACACTTGGTATTACTGGCAGGTCTCACAACTATCCTCCTGCCTCAGCTTCCTGACTGCTAGCATTAACAGGAGTGTGCCACCATGTCCAACTAAAAACCTATTAATAGAATAGAGAATAATGTAGAATATTTACTTCACTCACGTGTTAGAAATAACATGTTTTAAATTTCTGAATAGTCAAAACCTGATCACTAGCCCTTCTGTTTAACTCTGTCTTCTCTTTTCTCGAGGACAGCTTTTGACAAAGAACAAAACTTTCAGCAACTCAGATTAAGTCACTCGTACATTCACTTAAAATGGAAGGAACGATTTTAGGCAAGCAAAAGCAATTTGGATGGGATTTGGTAAAGTTGAAGAGGATATGAGATGGCAACAGTGGGCCTAGTCTTATTTCTGCAATAGACAATAGCTGACAAGTTTGTTGTAGATCAGAATCACCTGGAGGTCTATTGAACAGGCTTCTGAACCCCATCCCAGATTCTGATTCTTTGAGAACCTGATCTTTCAGCAAACCCTCATGGGTAGGAGTGATGTGATAAGCCAGAACACTTTGAAAATGTTCTAATGCGAGTAGTATTTGCTATGAGTAGAGGTTAATTTAAAAGCTAGCAAAATAAGTTAATGAAAAATCAGAATCACAGTAATTTTTTTTACTTTTAGTAAGCAACAACAGTTTTGTTTTTGCATATATTTCATTAATCCATCTTTTCATAGCTCAAATAATGTCTTATGAATCTCCTGCTAAACTAATTTCATCTGTAAAATAATAGGAATTGTAATGGTGAGTGTAAGCAAAGAAGAAAAATTCAGCTGATATTAACAGTTCTTAAAGCTAAATTATGACTGAAGCAAATATATTTATTTTTATTAAGAGTAATAAATGGAAATAAAATTACTTCAGATAAATTCTTGATTATTGTAACTAAAGCTAAGCATTATGTTTTTCCATAGTTTGAAGACCCCACCGTGCTTTCATAAGTTTGTGAATACTCTGGAGGTTCAGAACTGTAAAAATATAGTTCTTAGTGAGTTAGTTAAATCTCAAGATATTTTAATTAATCTAAACTGATTTATTTCTGTGAGGGTGTGTAAATATGCATTAACTGAAAATTATTTTAACTTCAAGGTAATGTATAAAAATATTTCTTAGTAATCCAATCCTTACAAAGATTTTTGCCAATTTCTCTTATAAAATTTAAAAGAATATTACATGTTACTGTTATAGATAATAATGCAATGATTTGAATTTTCTAAAGAGGACAGAGGATATGTTACTCAGCAAAAGGTTAAAGATTTTAAGTACAGAAAACCATTTCAAATAATATCACCATGTTTCTCCATAAAAAATTTTTTTAAAAAACCAGCAGTCTCTTATCAAATTCTAAGGGGAATAAAGTTAGTTATGGCTGTTAATGTTTACAGATTCCTGTAATATATTTCAAAGGTGGGCAAATACATAGAAAGTATGTCAACATATCTAATTCATATCTAATCCAAATTATTAAAACTTTTAGCTTACAGATCCTCCTTTATGACCTAGCAAGTAAAAGTTTAACAATGCCCCCCATTTATTGACACACATGTTTACTGTTATTTTGTTATCTCAGTTTCCTTCTCAGAGAAAGTGTAAAACTCCTTTTTTAAATTTTATAGCACATTTAAAAATTTTTAGCATTTAAAATTAAAAAACAACTATATTGACACAAGAGAACTTCATGGCTTAAGAACTATAGAAATGGATTTTCTCTCTAAAATAAAAATTAAAGGAACACATTAACAATCATAAGAAAAGTTTTCCTTGATAAATTATTGTACAGAAATTGTATTTTATTTTTATTATTTTAGGGAAAAGTTAAGTAGTGATTTTTCAGTTTATTTTTGTTATTGAAATCATCTCATTCATGAATATTTCTATGTAAATTAAATAAGCAGATATAGGTAAATAAAATGATTTGCTTAAGGAAATAGAGAAGACAAGGC
>PVKA01042444.1:6904-17510 GCA_004027165.1 Ctenomys sociabilis | reverse complement strand
CACACACACACACACATGCACACAGAGGCATGATTTTCTCAGTGTTGTCCAAGTCAATACAGTATGGAAGAGACCTTGGCTGGTATCTGAACTCTACCAAGAGAATTTTACTTTCACAATTTTCAGTGTCTTAGCAAAGTATATTTTTGTTATAGTTCCCTATCAACATTTTCTGGTATTCAAGAATATATACCACATTTTAAAATATTAAAGTATTTTTAGAAGTGATGTCACAGGCCTATAAATCTAGTTGCATTTTCATGGACAACCACATCCCTCACAGAGTTCCCCATACCTTATAGGATATTTAGAACGTGTTTCCTAGTCATTATTTGAGTTCAAAATTCTCAAATTTTGTAATGGCTTTTATGCTTGAAACATGAGTTATTTTATGATGTACTCTTATCATAGAAGAAAACAACAAAAAGCCTCAGAAATCTGCATGCATTTAGGCATTTTCAGCCTTACTCTTTAAATAGTTACTAACGCTACCCAGAGACTGTTCATGCTTTCTACCTTGCATTTATCAGTCATGAAAAGAGAATGTTGGCAAAAGTTGGACAACTGTGTGCAATTCCACTGACTCTTCCATTTCATTTTAGAAATTATCCTTGTTTGGCTATGAGCTATTTGGTGAGACAGAGCCTCTCTGATTGCTCACTTGGCATGCTCTCTTACCCAATTTAGCCCCAAGCCCTTTCTCAATAATTCATAATATTTTAAATGTGCAAATCCCTTGCCCATGCTTAGAAGGATAATTTGTGATGGTGACTTCATTAAAATTTAACATTTGCTTTTCACAGAATGACAACTCGTGGACACTAAGTGGCAAAATTGTTCATTATTACTCTATGGATTTTTAAAAATTTGGAATATTGATTACATGAGTAAGTTTTACTTAGAGCAACTTATTCTTGTATTTTTTATGTATACAATTTTTTTCTCTGCAATATGTCAAGAAATTCAACTGATATACAACAATGGAATTTACTTAAATAATAAACTAATTTTAAGCTTTCACTTAGGAATGAATGAGAAAAATAAAGTAAATTTATTTCAGGAAACAACCTGTCTTTTGGAAAATATCTTGCAAACTGATAGAGTAAAACGTTGCAAAGGAGGCTCCTGCCTTCCCATCCTTCTCTGTGAAGTGTCTCGATAGAAACATGGTAGGTTCAGTCAGGACATGGATGAGGGTCAAGGGAAGGAAGATTAAAGTGGAAGAAAAAAACTTTTTTTTTTTTTTTTTTGTATTCTTTTAGGGAAGCATCTACAGGGTTTTCAGTTTCTCACTACCAGATTGGACTCGTAGTGATGTGCCTGTTTGCAGGTTGCCTAGACTTGAGATTACAGGCTCGCATCAGCATATTCAGTCTCAATTGGCATCTCAGCGCGCTGTGGAGGCGGGGTCTGAAAAAAACTATGGAGCTATTTGGCTGGCCCTGAAAAAAAACTTTTTAAGATGTATTATGTATATGAACCAATTTTCCATGTGGAATGTAAACTTTATGTAATATAAGCATGCATGAGTAAACAATGAAAGTGATAAATAAAACAAGGGTTTTTTATTATAACAGAATTTCATGGGCTTTCTGGGTTTAGGAATCCCTTAAAATTAGGGCTGGGGATACAGCTCAATGACATAGTGCCTGCCTGGCAAGCACAAGGTGTTAAGTTCAATTCTCAGTGCCAAAAGGATAGAAGAAGGAAGAGGAAGAAGAAGAGGAGGAGAAAGTGTAGGTGTTGTAGGCAAAAGGAACCCTTCTCTACTGTTGGTGGGGTGTAGAGACTAGTACAGCCATTATGGAAATTAGTGTGGAGATGTCTCATAGAACTAAGATTAGAGGTTCCTTTTGATCCAGCTATTCCCCTCCTGTATATTTTTCCAGGAGAACTGAAAACATCATACCACAGCTATATGCATGAACCCATGTTTACAGCAGAACAATATGATACAGCTAAGTCTTGGAAACAATCCAAAGGTCCCTCCATTAAGGAATGGATAAAAATTATTTGGTACTTTTATACAATTGAATATCATTCAGCCATAAAAAAATATTCCGTTAAGGCTTTTGTAGGCTCTTTAAAATTATACTTTGGGTTACAAATCTAATCTAATGTGGATACATCTATAGACCACACTTATAAGTGAAATAAATCAGAAATGCTGTGTAAAATTGTATTGTTTTCCTAGGGTAAGAACTTGAAAACTTAAACGAAATCTGAAAGGTAAAAGAGATGAGAGGAAAATAAACTGTTTATAAACAGCTGGGAAGAGGGAAAGGAGAAAAGAAGGAAGGAGAAAAATTATGCATTGTATAGACACAGGATGTTTGGATCATTCTGCTATTGATGTCTATTAGTCTGTTGAAAGGATGAATTAATACTATATCTTTCCTTCATATTTTAGAGCAAATTTTCATGCTTATATCTGGTAATCTGTACAAATAATTAGAAGACAAATATATGCAATATAACAACCATTATTGAACTCCTATTTTTATTCACTTTTAAAAAGAAAAAAATTGTGAGTAATAATTTGCAAAAAATATTGCAATATGATAGATAAATAGTGAAAGAAAGGACTGTGCAGATGGCTCAAGGGTCCAAGTGCTTGTCCTGCAAGTGCAAGGACCAGGCTTTGGTCCAGTACCACATGTGTGCTGACCCTGTGTTGTGTATCACTCAACTGAGCATGATGGTGTGTGCCTGTGACCCTAGCACTGGGGAGGCTGAGAAAGGAAGACCAGTATGAGTTTACAGTGCATAGCAAGAATGTGTAATAAATAAATAAATCTTTAAAAACAAAAATAATGAAAGAAAAACTATAATTTCAATAAACAGCTTGATACTTTGGGGAAAAAACAAACTCTAACACGAATAGAGAAAAGCAAGAAAAGACATAACTAGGTAATCACAGTGGTAGAAATGGCCACAAGAAGCTATCAAGTTTACTCTAGAAACAAGGCACATGAAAAACCAGATTAAAAAGGAGATAACGGGCTGGCCAGATAGCTCAGCACACTAAAGTGCCTATTGGAGGCATAGACACTAGGCTCTGACTCCCAGTGTGCCATGCCAGCCCCACTCCAAGATCGTACTGACATGGTGAATGAGACTGGGCTTAGTGGCACGTGCTTATAACCCCAGTCCTTATGAGGCTGAAAACAGGAGGATCACTACAAGTCCCAATTGTGTAGTGAGACCTTGCATGAAAAAAAAAAGCCACTACTACTTAGGCTAAAGGAATTTCTACAGAGAGGTTTGAGTCAGAAAAACAAATATACTTCATATTTAGTTTAAGACTCAACTAGAAGGATTGCCAGATAGTTTTAATAAGTTGGATGTGAGAATTCATGAAATTTGAAATAGAGAAGTTTAAAAAGGGGTCACTAATAAATTAATTTTGTATAAATAATGTGCTTCAGGACTTTAAAAATAACATCATTCCTAATACAATTCTACTTAAAAGTATACATTGGATTATATATTTAAGTTTACACATAACCACTAAATAATGAGTTTAAAAAACATTAACATCACTGAGTGTAGAGATTTTCAATGAACATTTACATTCTACCATAACTAACTCCATTGCCTTGAACTTTTAAAATGATTAACTTGCATCATTTATATAATGAGAAAATTAGCTGTTTTACTTTTATAAATTATTGCTTGAAATGCAGCATATTTCTATTGACTCGGTGGTTCTGTGGGGGATTTGATCTTATATAATCTGCTAAGAAGTGAGCAAATAAACACATATGGAAACTTGCTCAAACATGATGTCCAGATTGAAATTTTTTTTTCTTTTTTTTCCCCCTTTTCTTATGGTAAAGTATGAGGGTTGTGTCCTGTTGAATAAAGAACCAAAACATCTGAGAATATCTCTTCTCAACAAGAGTCAGTTAAAATGAAATAGATACAATATCTGATGCCTGGAGCAAGGCATATGATTGGTACCCGTTGACTAATGTCGAGTCCATTTTTCCTAGGACGTAGTGATACAGACTAGATTGATCAAATCTCCAGGAGAGCATTTAATTCACTCATATTTGAAAGCCAACTATCTCATGGGCTGTAATGTAAAATCCTGGGATCTGCTGAGAGAATTTCCACAAGTCCTCAGAGGAAAGTTCCTTTCATGGTGTGCAAAGGAGAGGTGGAAATCTAGTCACCACTCTCTAGATGAGCTTCTGGTTCTGAAAATGAGATCAGTTGGAAGGAGAGTAAACAGCGTCAAGGCTGTTACGGTGGTGATACTAATTAAGGGTTGTAGCATTTTTTTTCTTTTTGTATGTAAGTTATTTTTGCCTAAATCAAGAAATACCCCATCCCTTCCTATCCTCAGTACTGGACACGGGGCCAGTATTTATAGATATTACAACAACAGTTATGAAATATTTATTTGAACAATTATTTTGTCTCTGTGGGTTCTGTTATACTTTTAGTAAATGCAAGTGTGTGTTTACAATATTTTGTGTAAGTTCAACATTTGCCATTGTTGGTGCCAGAATCAATATAGTTCTAAAATGTTCATGATGAGACAGACATGCATAAGTACATTTGAATAAAATACAAAAGCTGGCATGCTATTGTTGTCTCTTCTACTGGCAAATAAATTATACATTTGTAATACAGGGAGACTTTTAGTATGAAAACTTAATTATATCTTTGGCAATTCAAAACAAATAGAAAGTTTGCCATCAGATACCAAGTTCTATCACTTAAATCCAACTGCTTCAGTTGGGACTACATCTTATGAAATGGGTATGTTAGTATGCTTCTGTATTTCAAAATAAGTGGTACACTGTGATCCTTCAAACTTTTTGTGTCTATGTGATTTTGGACAAAATGATCAGCTCCATTTCCTGCTGACGATCAGTATTTTCTCGAAGGCTTTAATGAAGACATGAGATAAACCTGAATGTGTGGGAGCCCTGGAGGTGCTAAGTCTACCGCTTGTGCTTTGACATTTTATCATAATGATGGATTTATTCGTTGCCCTCCGGTCTTATCCTGCACCCGGCAAGCCCTTTCCACTCCACAACATTTCAGCACTGAGCTCTTTCAAATTAACTTGTGGGAATCAAATTTCATGAAACATGTTTACTAAAGGTCACCTATAAAAAAGGCTTTACAATTCTTTCTTCTACTAATTTAGATTTTTAATGAAAACTAGCGGTTGAGGATGTTTTCTGCCTAAAATCGACATGAGCCTGTTGCTCATAATTATACTTTTAATTAGAGTCATTTTCTCCTTCTTTAAAGTATTTATACCATCAGGTACACAAATTCGAAATTCAAGGCATGCTTTGAGAGTTTTGTGAAACTCTGTCTCATATTTATTCCATTTCCCGTTATGTCTATATTTGAATTTTCTAGGCCAATTGATATAGAAAATGGACCCTATTTATGGAAAACAGATCATCCCTCGAACAGTTTGTATTTAAATAATCTTTCATGAGTGCAAAGTTCTTTTTACTTGCTTAGATAAGCCCACAAAATTTTATCACATGGAAGTCCAGATGTTTCCAGAGCGAACACAGATTGTCCCACGTTGGAGGCTGCCATTTGATTTATTTATTTTCAAAAATCATTTATTTACTTATTTGGTGCAGGGTCCTGCTATGCAGCTTGGACTTGTAATGATCTTTCTGTCTTAGCCTCCCCAGCGCTGGAATTATACATATGCACCACCACACCCAGTTTTGGACGCCTGTATGGCATGCTGTAAAGGGGACCTAATCTGGGTCCTTATACTAGCCAGGCAGGCACTTAGGCCCCTGGGCTATCTCTGCAGCCCCCAAACTAGCCATTTTGTAGCCCTGTTATAATCAGCTGCTCTCCAACAAAAGACTATTTCTAAGCTTGTATTATTTTATCACCTTTTGTTGTACCTGATCTCTTCCCTCACCAGCAATCAGGTATCTCTCATCCTTATAAAATCAGTTGCAGTCTCAACCTTACACGAACCTCTCCCCTTAACCTATTTCTCCTTGAGATCATCAGCACTTAATCATTATTATTTCTAGATAATTTACCTGGGTTTGAATTTTTCATTTTGAATATGATGGATGTGTCTCCCTCCCTTACTTGAAGATCTAACTGATCAGGTAACTTAGAAAAAGATATTGTCTGTCACGGGACTTGTGTTTCAATCCAGGACTCCACAAAAAGTAGAAGCCTTGAAGTTCTTTGCTTCCCTCTAAATCCTGGACCCATTCACCTCTAACCAACTACGTAGCACAAGGTACTAATTTCCCTATTTCTTATCTACTGGCAAAAGCAATGATTCCTCCCTTGTTGGATTTTGTAAAAAGTACATCTACCAATTCTGGAGAAGTGTTAAAAAACATATATTTGCCATAAAATGTGAGAAGCTTGCTAGATAAGACTCAGAAATGATATCGTATACTATTATAGTATCTCATAAAATTTGTCAGACAGAGCAAAAAGGTCTCTTGGTATAATATTTGTTATAAATCTCTCATGGTTTCTGGCATTGGGATGTCAAAGTCTTATTTGACTGTATAGGGGCAGAAAGATATGCATTACGCAACTATTATGGTTGTATTAAATTAATGAGAATTAATGCTCATCTGAAATTATAAATAGGTTTTCAGTGAGGATATGTTTCATCTCTTAGTATCACAGTCTCTTATGGTTAGTACATCTTTGCAGAACAACATCGCATAATTAAAACATGCTAGCAGAACAGAGAATTTGAGCAAGGTTAATTAAGATTTGAATATTTTAAATGTTTAATGTCATAAGGCTAAAGTAGAGTGACAAGTCCACTCTGAAGTTATATTTACACTTACGAGTGCACTCTTGTGCCAGTAGAATTCGCTTCCCAGAGGAAGAAAAGACAATGTTTCGAAAGTGCAATATTAACTAATTGTACCTGTTCTTATTCTCTGTCTTTGTGCTAAGGCTAGGGATATCATATGTTATACTGTGATGATTGACACAACTTTGTAAGCCCTAATATATTGAAAAGTTTCATGATGTACGTTGAATTACTCTGGATTATCTGTAAACTCTGAATTACTTACATACTTGCTGCAATGTTCCAGTTCTTGACTGTGATCCACTATGAATTGATTTAGCTTCCCTCTTTAAGGTAACAATTATGCAGTTGTGCTATTTATTAAATATGAGAATGCAAACATATGTAGCATTCACATTCCATACTCCTGTTTTATATCCTGGAAATGTGTTTTTGATTTTCTCCATTACTTTAAGAATTGTATGCATTTTCTTCCTTATTTATTGAAATATCTGGCTCAGAGCAAATCTAATTTTATATATATTTAGTAATTTAATTGGAATGTCAACCTCACATTTCTAACTTGCAAAGAACAAACAATTGTTTTTAATGTCTATATGAAGATTTGAGATAATGAACTTAAAGACCTTGCTTCTTAAAAAAATAAGTGAATTCATAGTTGTCGTTCATTATAAGACACAGTATTTGATTATTTTTATTATGAGTAATTTTCATAATGTTAATATTAATATAATACTTTATATGATTAAAATATGAATAATTATAAATTGTATGCATTTTCTAAAGCTTTAGTGAACATATTCAAGAACAGTAGGCAAAGACTCTGCTGAAATGTTCTTTAAATCCTGACACTTCTATTTTAAATTCCTTTAATGATCTTCAAGTCATAGTTTTTAGGAAAAACAATTCAAGATCCAATGCAGCACAATCGCCCATCATTCTCCTCTGAATTTCTGTCAGGTGAATATAGTTCAAAAAATTTTAATGAGAAAATAATGTCATGGCTCACTCAGCCATCTTCTGATTACATAAAGGCTTTAGTCAATCAAATACAGAGTATTCAATCTACTTCTCTTTTTTTTTTATTTTTTGCCTCGATTTCCTGATATCAAAGAACATTATTCATTCTGGTCTACCACTCTTCACTTTTCTGATTTTTAAGTCACAAATATTGATGAGGTAAGTACCAGAAGGGACTCAGTGTGAAGGCCCCAAATTTACTTATCCTGGTAATTTACACTTATTATTTCAAAGTAAATATTATTTTTGAAGAGGACTCTGAGTGAGAGGTAGAATTTTAGCAAGGTATGATTTTGGGCCCAGTACACTCAAGTTCAGAGATTTTATGGAGTCTGGTCCAACCTTTTAAGGATGTTGGAGGACTCTGGTGATCTGTGTCCCTTGGCCTCCCAGTTCCAGGTGTGTCAGCTTGTGCTGGCACTGCTTCAACCTTTTAAGAGCTTAGTTTTCTCAGCAACCTATGGGATCCTTGTGAATCTGGCCCACACCAGCCACCTGCACCTGTAGCCCTATTGAGAACCAGCCAGTCACCCACACCTCAGTAATAAGATCCTTGCTGGGTCCTCACCTGCATCCCACTGTACTGGAAAATTGCCTCTCCGCTTTTCCACCACTGATAAGTCTGGGTGATTATTGGGAGTTTTAAAAATACCAAAAAATGGTAGAACAAAAGGCAATCTTAATCCACAAAACCACTCAGTACAAATACAGGAGATAAGAGTTTGGAAATTACACACCCAAAATTTCTTAAGTGAGAGCTACCGAAGCAAAAAAAAAAAAAAAAAGAAAGGAAAAAAAAAGCAAGTCCACCAGGCTAGAGCAGAAATAAGAATAGGAACAATATCTCAAGGCGAAAAAGGAATGGCAACAATCATGAAACAATTGTTCAGTACAACTAAAGAACACATACAGTACAAAATAGAGGACAACAAAAATGACAGAAACACTGAAAGGACAATACAGGAAAGAATTAGAATGCATGAAAAAGATTTAAACAGATATCCAGGAAATTAAGGATTGCATTGAAAGCTGTTAAAGCCACTTGAATGAGACTTCAAAGACAATGATGCACCTAAAGAACATGAAAGGAAAGATCTCTTAAAACTAACAAGGGTCCAGCAGGTAACAGTTCAGGGGCTATAAGATGATGCAAAGATAAATAATGTAAGAATAATATGTGCCAATGAAATAGCAGGAGGCAACATAATTGACATAAAGACTATTGTCAGAAGTATTAATAGAAAATCTTCTAAACAAGAGAAAATAATCTGACTTATAGTTAAGCGAGGCATATAGAACTCGAAAGAGCTGTAATCAAAATAAATCCACACCTAGACACATAATAATATTTCAAAATTCAGCAAAAGAACAGAATATTAAAAGCTACTGCAGAAAAGGAACATATCACCTACAATGGAAAGCCCATCAAAATCATGGCAGATTTTTCAACACAAACAAAAAAATCAATTAAAGCTTGGAGTGAAATATTTCAGGTCATGAAAGAAAATAACTGCCAACCCAGGCTGATGTACCCTGCATAGCTAACTATCAAATTCAATGGTGAGATAAGATTTTCCCATGACATAGGCCGGCAGATAGTTCAAGAGCCAAAGCATCTGTCTTGTAAGTGCAAGAATCTGGATTTGATCCCCAGTACCACACTCCATGCTGGGCCCTTTGCCAAGCAGGCCACTGAATCTGGGCACACACCTGAAATCCCAGTGCTGGCGAGACTGAGACAAAAGGATTACCATGAGTCTAAACAGTGGGAAAGACCTGTACCAAATAAATAAATCTTGAATCCAATCCTTATGTGAAAAAAATACTCTTTTTAATGTTTGGATGCCTGCATTATCTTATCTTTATTTATTTGCTTTATTTATTTATTTATTTATTTATTTATTTATTTATTTATTTTTGTTTTTGGCAGAACTGGGGATCAAACTCAGGTCCTTGTACTTGCCAGAGAAGTGCTTCTTCCGCTGAGCCATCTCCCCGGCCCTCCTGCCTACACTATTTTAAAAACCCTACTTCTTTCTTTCTTTTCATTTTGTACTTTAGGAAAGGGTCTACAGGGCATTCAGGTTCCTACTACTAGATTGGACTTGTAGGGATCCTCCTGTTTAGAGCCTTCCAAGAGCTGGGATTACAGTCACACACCCCCATGCCCAGTCTTAATTGCATCTCAGTGTGCTCTGGCAGCACATTCCCAAGACCTGGAAATGAACACCAGAGCTATTTGGCAGGCTCCCTACTTCTTTCAGTGTACCTAAATGCATTCTTCCCAACCTCTTCACTTCCATGAAGATTTTCATCACTATGGCTAACTTTAGACTACTCCATCGAAACTGCTAACAATTTATGTTTGAATCTATCTTTTCTTAGGAATTCAATGAAGTCTTTTTTATAGCTTTGTATCAGTGTGGCTTTCAGGCATTTATCTGAACAATTAGCAATTTATCACTTAGTACTATTTCTTGAAATATGAATTATTTTTTTTCCTTTTTTTTTTGCTGATGTTTCTTTTTTTTCCATTTATTTTTATTTTATTGAAATACAAATGTCAATCAGACAGTTTCAAAACACCTTAACCTTACAGAGTCGATGAAATAATACATTGCAAACTGTTTTCATAACGTTTTGGTATTGTACAAGGTGCATACATGATATTATATTTACAGGTTTTTATACAGCTGAATTATATCAAAGATTCAATAATTATTTACCTAGTGGATGACCATAGCACTAAAAGCCGACATAATATCCTGTCCAACCACCATTAGTGCAGATCTT
>PVKA01042443.1:0-17412 GCA_004027165.1 Ctenomys sociabilis | reverse complement strand
CCCTCCCTCCCTCCCTCCCTCCCTCCCTTCCTTCCTTCCTTCCTTCCTTCCTTCCTTCCTTCCTTCCTTCCTTCCTTCCTCCCTTCCTTCCTTTTCTTTCCTATGGCTAAAAGACACAGTAATTAAGAGCTCAGTGTCTGAAACAGACTTTCTTAATTCAAAGTAGTATTTTCATAGTTAAAATTCAGGTGGTGGCTCATGCCTATAATCCCAGCACTTAGGAGGGTGAGGCAAGAGGATTGTTATGAGTTCAAGACCAGCCTGAGCTGCAAAGTGAGCTTAAGTCCAGCCTGACTTGCATAGTGAGACCTTGTCTCAAAAAGAGAAAAAAAATTCAGGTTCTTAAATCAAATATGAGATAATTATGTAATCTGAGATAAATTATTTGGGATTGTGAGGCTTTAATTTCCTCCCAAAATGTGGAGAATAATATTATAGTATTAAAAAAGTGACTGCGAGTGTTGAATTACATGCTATCTATGAGCTTTAAGTAAATGTTAGTTCTCACTCAAGCTTTGTTTGTTTAGTACTTACTCTGTGACTGGCCTTCTTTGCAGTACTCCTGGTGCTATAATAGGTTTTCTGTGGAGCAAATGCTTTTATTTGGAGACAGGCTTGTTTAGGAAAGAAATATTTAAAATATCTTTCATGTTAGTGTTTGAAATAAAATGAAATATAAGCCATGAAAACATTTTCTGACATCTAGTTTGCATCGCATACTGTCTCCACTAGCCCGTATTTCTCTTTTAAGATACAACTCATCTTCTGGTGTGAGAAGTGTGTCCATTTACAAGGATTTTCCCTTCTCCTGTTGGCAGCAGCTGCATCCATTTCCAGCTTACCATTTACATGGCTTCACTGGGCATCAGCAAATCAAAAGAAATCTCTTCACAATTGTAGTCATGTCCTTCAGCTTTCTGTCTTGCCCTGGAGCTGAAGAGTTGATGTCAATGACATGTTCCTTTAGGAAGATCTCAGTGACTTCTGAATTTTCCTTGTGGAGTTTGAATGCATTGCATTTTGTTAAAATCCAGATTGTATTCTTTTCACTAAGCAAGTGGTCTAATCTGATTAATATAATACATTCTCCTCTGTTGCCAAACATTGCCAAGGGCAAGGTACTACTTAGGGAACAACCCCTCCCCTCAAAATAGGCACACAAATGAAAAATAAATAAATCTGCACAATCATTATGGAGCGAAAATAGCACTTAGAAAGGTATTTTTATTGTGAAAAATGGCCAAATAAGAGTTGCTGACTATTTGTAGTTCTGTAATGTAAGTCAGATAAATTGGTGCCTAGAAGTCTGACATTTCAAAAACTGGTGAATATGTTGCTTTTTTTTCCTGATATGCCATTTTTGTAATTCTCCCAGCTATTTTCCGTCAGCAAGAAGCAATTCTTCTGTGCACAGGCAGTTCAATTAAAGCATTGTAAATGTTGTCAGAATGACTTCAGCATAAGTGCCCCAAAGCAAGAGGTGTATTTTGGAGGGGAACAAATCTGTGTTGCCCAGCTTTGCATGGACAGTGATATTAACTAATATTTTGGAATTAGAATACACCATGTGTGCCTTCTCAACTCAGTTAATCTGCCAAGAGAATTAAAAACATGATATCTCATCTCTGGGAAGCTCATCTATTTGGTTCTGTTCAGCATGCTTGTGGCTCTGCCTGCCCTTCCAGTGCAGCACCTCAGTTGTCTCCATCTCTGCACTGCTTTAGAACATACCAATAATTCTCCCCTGGGGTAAAATCTGACCTTAATAATTTATTTCTAATGAACACATTGCAGCAGAAATGATACTGCATAACATTGAAAACTAGGTTAAAGGTCAGCAAAATTCTTTTTTCTTGAAAACTCCACATAGTGAAATGACTTCAACTTTTTAGGTCATAACCATGTTGTGGACTCTGCTGTGACTCGGCAGTTGTGCTATTATAGCATGGTACAGGCAAACATGACACAGAAGTCGGCTTAGATATGTTCTAGCTAAACTTGTAAAATTAAGTGTGGCATCAAATTTGATCCATAAATCATGGTTTGCCAAGATTTATCTGGGCCCTAATCATTGATATGCCCCTGCTTGGCTCCTGCTCTTTCTTGGGATCTTCATGTCTAAGTACCCTAAAGTCACCTTGGTAGCCATGTGGAATGAACACAAAGAGGTAGAAGGTGATGCTTGAGGAGTCCTGGCTACCCAAGCCATCCTGGACAGGTATATGATGGAAATGCCTTCCAGGCGAGCACAGTGTAGCCACTCTATGAACACAACTGTGTCATGAGACTGTCAGTGAGAACAGCTTAGCTGGCTGCAGTCAACCTCCAGGACTGAGACTGAGGATGATGATGTCAATTATAATAATACAATTGCTCTTGTGGGGTCATACTGACCTGTCAGTATGTCAACTTGCTGCCACCACAACTTAGAGTGTGGTTGGATATATGCCTTGATTTAACTCAATAAGAGTTCTTATTATTAACTCCTTATTGTTAATAATAAGAAAGAGTAAAGAAGCTCTTTTTTTTCTTTTTTTTTTTTTTTGCTGAATCAGGGATTGAACTCAGAACCTTGCCCTTGCCAGGAAAGTGCTTATTCCAGTGCACCATCTCCCCAGCCCCAAGAAGCTCCTTTTTACACTATTTCTGTCTAAATGATACATGAGCCAAGTGTTACTAGTAAATATTTTGATACCAAATTCTAAAAGCTTACATAAGATAATAATCATGAAGAGGAAAGCAGGGTTGATAAGCTGACAGTAGTTTATGGAAACTGGTATGGACCTGCTCCTGAGGACAAAGCATGTATGTGTAAGTAATGACAGCCAATTTCTTAAACATATATATGAGACATATATCTCTACCTCTATCATTTCTGTATCTATATCTAAATCATCTATCTATATATCTTATGACACTTCCATTAGGTTGACAGATTTTGATGAACTAAATACAACATGTAGCCAGTAACTAGCTCAAGAAAACTAAGTTTACAGCTATTGTCTTATTTCAGCTGTCCTCCAAAGGTAAATGCTATCTTGAATTTTGACAACATTACTGTAGTTTGGTTCTTGAAAATTCCCAAGGGCCTATGAGTTGAAGGCCTGGCCACCACACAATGGTGCTATGGGGAGGTAGTGAAAAGCTTTAGCAGGTGGGGCCTACTGGGAGAAAGTTAGGTCACTGGTGTCCACTCTTGGAAATAATGGTTCTTTGTTCCCTTCTTCTCTTTCTTTCTGTTTCCTGGCCACTATGAGGTAAGCAGGCCTCCTCTGCCCTAGTCACATTGTGATGTACTGTGATGCCACAGCCCAGAACGATACAGTCAACCAACCACAGATGGATACCTGTAAGTTAATGAGCCAAAATCAACCTTTCTTCCTTGCAGGTTGATTATCTCAGGTATTTAGTCATAATGATGTAAATCTAACAGAAGTATGATACAAGGTTTTGCTCTTTTTGGCATATTATACCAAGTACAATAGGTATTCATTTGTATGTGATTTTTTCATTTATTCTTTTTGTGAGACTTCTTCATGTTGTTTTAGGTAGATCTGGAGTCTTTATTATTTCTGTTGTATAATTTCCAATTGTGTAACTATTAATATAACTTATACAACCAATTCAGCATTGATGGAAATATCTAGTTGGGTAAGACTCTTTTTTTTTTTTTTTTTTTGTGGTGGAACTGGGGATGAACTCAGTCTTTTATGCTTACCAGGCAAGTGTTTATTCTACTGAGCTATTTCCCCTAAATTTCTAGTTATTTTTCTGTCTGTCACGATTAGTGATATGATGAATATTTTGAAGTATGCTTTTTTTAATTAACATATGGGTGCATTTCTATATACATGAGAATACATACATGAGGCTGAAATGAGTATATGCATGAGAGAGAAATTCATGAGATCCATATATTTTCAAATAGTTTTCATATGTGAATGATCTAACAATACTTCACATTTCAAATTATTTCACTTTCTTGTCAACAGCAAATATTCACCTTTCTTTTAATAAGTATTCTCATAGAGGTGGTACAATATTGTCATTTCAATTTTTATTTCTCAAATGACTTATGAAGTTGAGTACCTCCTTATTTATTTTTAATTTATTTTTAATAGTTTGGTGGTAGGAGGAACTGAACTCAGGACCTTGCACTTTCTAGGCAAGCCCTGCACCTCCTATTTATACTCATTGATGATTTAAGTGGTATTCTCTTTAGTGAAGTGCCCAAGTCATTTGTCTGTTGGGCTCTGTTTTTATTATTGATTTTAAAGAGTGCTTTAGCTGCTCCATGTAGCTTCCACTAGACCTTTCGGTGTGGGTAATCCCTGTTCCCAGAGGTAGTTGCTGGCTGAACCTATAAGTCAAGGGAAGAAATAGTTGGCTAAGCTAACCTGGGTACTGGTAGCTATCATGTCCTTGAAGATCCAGACAGGCAATGTAACCAACAACAATGATCCCAAATCCATCAATTCTTGAGTCTTCTTTGGAAACTTAAACATAGCTGTGGTGAGGAAGTCAGATATAGAGACCATCGTTTCCAAATCTGGCCATATGGCCAGCTGTTCGGGGCACCAAGGGTATACCTTTGTTCAGTACTCTAATGAGTGCCATGCCCAGGCAGCTGTGCCAGGAGAAAGTGGATGGATACTGGCTGGGAAGACCCTGGACATCAACATGGCTAGGGAACCCAAGCCCAATAGATCCAAAGGGTTAAAGAAAGAAGCATCTTCCATATACAGGCTCTTTGACTATTGAGGTCACCTGTCACTGTGTCAGTACCCAGAGCAGTTCCTGTGAAACGACTCTGTGTCACATTTCCTTTGGTCTATCTTGTCAAAACTACCATTCTTGTCAAGCTCTTTGCCCATTTGGAAGCATGATTACTGCTTAGCCAAGATAAAGTTAAAGAACAGTGAGCTGTAGATCATCAAGACAGAACTGACACAAATCAAGTCCAACAATGATGTTTTCTTTGGCCACTTGGATCAGATCGCTGAGGAGCAAAAATCCAACCTAGATGGCAAGAAGAAAGGTGACAACAGCAGTGGTGGTGGCAGTGATGGTGGCAGCAGTGGCAGCAGCACCAGCCATCCCTACCCATAGAAGACACACTTGAGGTGAGCACCACTCAGGGAGAAGCCTAGACTTGAGATGATGGGGGGGGGGTGCTCACATATAGCGAAGAAGCACAGCAGGACACAGACACAGAGGATGGAACCTCATGGTAAGCAGCCTGGCAGGAGCATTGGCCATCAGCAGGAGAAGGGCATCATTGTTCAAGGCTTCACATCAGGCACCCACCTCCTTGGATGCCAACTTGAAGTGGGTACTAGAGGAAAGCTGGCAGTAGGTTTTCCTGGCCCCCATGCATCCCAGCCCGGAGCCATATCTTCTCTAGGGGGAGTAATTGGCTACCTTTTCCGTGTACCCTCCCTGTCTGCACTGTTCAGGCCAGAGGGCAGAGCACAGGGGATTCTTCATACTCTGCCTCCCCTCCACAGGACATTCCTAGACTTGGGGATTTTCTATAGGTTTGGAGGGGTTGTGGTAAGGGATGGGGACCTTAACAATAAAGAGATAGGGTCCAACCTGCTCTGAAAATAAAAGAGTGCTTTACATAACCCAAATATGTGTAATTTTGGAGTAAAATATAAGCTTACTAATATATTTTTAATGTGGGCTTGATATTAGGCTTCATTTACTCAAAACTGAGTTTCTAATAGAATGTAGCTTGACTGAAATGCCCAGCTTGGACATCAGGGTTGTTGTTCATTTGCTGCTCCATCAAGGGGAAATGGAGAACAGGCTCACCTGAATGAATTACAGTTAAGAATTTTCCAAAGTTGACTACTGCTAAGAACTACACTTCTGTTAGACATGCAGTGCAACTCACGTCTCTGCTGAAACATGAGAATTAGAAAGGAGGGGTTACTTCATTTGAAATGGGCCACATGTGGGCTCTCTGAATTTTGTTTTCCCTGTTTACCTTTTAAAGTAAGTTATATTATGGTGCAGTACATTGTCCTGCATTCCTCCTGTGTCTATCAGCATGTCTGAGATCCATGGATGGATTTTCAGTGATCTTTCAGAAGTCACCACAAGGGAAACAGTGCACTGCCAAGTCTGTAGGGGAAAAGCAAGCAGTGGGACTCTGATGCTCAGATTCTTCAGGAATTAATCTTTGCAGGAGCTTCTAAATTCTTCATATTTTCATGCTGTTGTCAGCAGGCTAGAAATCACACACATCAGTGAGGAAAAAATTCTTTTTCACTCTCTTCTGAGATCTACTTCCTTTTCTAAGGAAAGCATGTGAATGTGGACTTTGAGTTATCTTATCTCTACACAGCCTTGAAATTTATTTACCCTGGAAGATATATTTTAAAAAGCAAGTAGAGAGGAAAAAGAAGAAATAGATACTAACAAATCAGTTAAAATGAGTTTTAAAATAAATACATATTAATATATACCTCAGGATTATTAATATATTTATTTTTTATATCTAAAAATTCAATGAAAGTATAACAGATTAGATATTGCACAGGAAATATTTTTCTATTTTCCTTATTTGTAGAAATATCTTATATCCATAATGCAAACATCAGTTGAGTTTCAGTTTGTTCTCCATGAAAGTATAACAGTGAGATAAAAATGACTTTTAGTCCATCCAGCATGGGAACCTAGTTCAATTCTCAACATGTGGCCACTAAATCTAAAAATCAGCTAGAGTATGTTATCATAAGACTTATGATTGATAACTTGGAGGAGGGGAGGCTCAAAGGATTTAGTAAGAGCTATTCACTCTTCTCTAACCAGACTTAGAAAGACAAAAGCAGACTAGTATACAACTGAAACAATTTCTGAAAATGTCTTTGGAAGTTGACACATCTTGTGAAGACCAACATTATTCATGTGGCTACATTGTGGTCTGAAGTCTTTCAGGCATAGCAAAGCTGCCTGACTGTGCCATTGAATAAGGGGGAAAATATGATCAGATTTCAAAAACCTGTCGACTTTGATATCTGATCATGTCTGAACAGCTGAGGACCTTTCCTCTTAGGACAGTAGCTGACTGCTTTGCATTAATAATTTGAGAGGAGAGTTCTTATGATGCACACTTGCTTGCTATCTTTTTCTATACCAACATCTATCTTTCCATTGTCTTTATGACTTGGTAGCTCAGTTACGCTTGATTTGGTTGAAGTTTCTCAACAACAAGAGCCAGAACTACTCACCAGTTTAAAATGCTGTATGGGAAGAAAATTCTGAAAAAATGTTAAATATATTTTAAGCATCTAAAATAGTTTTCCATTGTGGATGCATTGTAATATAGTTTAGAAGCAATTGTCACATTCAAATTTGAATTTTTGAAAACACATTGGTATCACTCAGGTATATATTTAAGGGATGGATCCAAAATAGTATGATAAAAAATAGTATGATGAATGATTTTTGTGGAGTGTGTGGTCAGGGTCTCGCTGTGTAGTTCAGGCTAGCCTTGAATTTACTTACACAGCCCAGGATGGCCTTAAACTCATGGTGCTCCTCCAATCTCAGCCTCCCAAGTGCTCAGAGTAAAGGCATATGCCATATACCTGACATGATGAATGATTTTGGTGGAAATATAAAAAGGAAAACTGAGAAATGGCAATAGAAGTATGGGAGATTAAAGATACTAACAAAATAACAGCAAACCACCACCTATGCATTTGTATAAACTTCAATTGACATCAATTGTGTTTGTCATACTGCGGGGTTAGATTTACCTATAGTAATATTGTATATATATTTCAGACAATAATACTTCTGTGGATTATCTAATGGTCAACTTGTAACACTGAAATAAATCATTATAGTTGTGGGATGGAAGGCCCACTTGAGGATTATTGCCAATAACATAAAAGAAGAGTGGCAGGGGACAATGTGCTGTTGACTGGAGAAGCTTATTATGATAGCTTTCCTGATATGAACTCAGTTGTTCTCATCATCAAGTGAGCTCAGGTCCTTGCTGTCACTGAGGGTGGCTGCAGTTCTTTAAGGCGGAGCTCCAGTCCTTAGCTTAAATTTTACCTCATGGCATCAGAGTAGATCCCTCAGCCTATAGCACAGGTACTTCCATCCTTCCTGGCATAGACTTTATAGCTTCCACTACAGACCTCTGTCTTCCTAGTGCAGAACTTTGTTATATACCTGCATGAGACATTGTCTTGGACTCTAGACATCCAGATGGATTCATGGAGGATGTTCTCATGTGTCTTATTTACTTTCTTTTGTATTCCTGGGGCAAAATACCCAACACCCAAAACTAAAGAAAGAAAGGTTTATTTAGCTCACAGTTAGTGGAGGTTTTACTTCGTATCTGGCTGGCTCCAAGGTACAGTGTCACATTTCAGAGGGCAGCAGTTCATGGTGGCGGAAAAAAGAGACAAAAGAGAGGGGCAGTATCTGGGTCTGCTACCAAGCCTTACTCTCTTCCTTATATTGTATGTAGATTACCCACCCCAGGGTGGGTGTAGCACTCATAATCACAATCCCCACTTTGGATCATGAATTAATCACAAATTATAGAAGCTGCCCCAATGATTGTATGAGGCTTTGGGGAACAACTAGACACAAATCATAACATTGAACCCCTGGCTCCCACGAAGACTCATGCACATCCCTTTATGCAAAAAGCATTTTAGTCCATCTGTTGGAGTTGCCAAATTCCTTTAATTTCAATATTGCTGAAAAGTCCAAGTCTCAAGTTCCTAGCTGTGAGCCCATGTACAAATTAAAAGTTAAACCCTTCCAACATTCAATGATACAAGATAAAAATTACCATTAAAAAATGTACAAACAACAGGACACAAAGCCTTCAGATCAAAGCAAGTCCAAACCCAGAAGGATAAGCATTAAGTCGTGAACTTCATGTGTCTCCACCTCTATGGCTCTTTAGATGGTAGCTCCCATAACTTCTCTGTTAGGGTGGCTTTGCTCCTTCCTTGCAACTTTCCTTAGATAACCCACATTCCTGGCTTTCCCAAACTTCTGGGATTTCCACTGCACATTAGGCTTCTCACTCTCTGCTTCACACAGTGCCCTCTCATGGGCATGCTGCCTGGCCTCCCAGGCCTTTTAAAATCTAGGTGGAAGCTTTTCAACCTCAGAAATCTTGCATTCTGCGTGCACCTAAAACCAATGCCACATGAATGATGCCAAACTCTGCTGCCAACTGTAGTAGTTGCCAGATTTCCTTCTCTCTTAGCTGTAGTGGTTCAAGTGATTGGATTGCTGAACACTCTAATCCTGATTCTGAGGAACAAATTCTCTCTAACACTGCCATTTTTGAATTGGTGTGGCTGTCACTGCCATTCTGAAACATGACACGCTATGGCTTTCCCCTCAAAGCAAAGTCTTTCACTTTTGAAGTTTGGAGGCAGCAAATGGAAGCGACTTGCTGCTTATTGTGATATCCTCAGGCTAGCTTTTCTATTCTGATTCTTCTTAGTTATGAAGATCTTTTCAGCTCTATCTTTGCAGTCCACAGTATTATTGTCTCTTGTTTTCTCACAATAATTTAAATCATCCTGCTGGATTCTTTACTCTTTATTCGCAATATAATCTGACTAATAGCCCCCAACAATAGCCATGCTACTGCTTCAACATCCAACTGCCTTGAAATTTCCTCTGCCAGATTAACCTGTCTCCTGCACTTAATCTCATTGTCAGGCAAAGTTTCTGGACCTAAGAAAAATGCAGAGAAACTTTCTTCCAAACTACAACACACATCACCTGGAATCCAACAAGCAATGCAGTTCTTCCCATCAGATTTGCAGAGCAACTTTCTTCCAAACTACAACACACATCACCTGGAATCCAACAAGCAATGCAGTTCTTCCCATCAGAAAGGTCCCCAGCCTGGTCTTCACAGGCAGGATTTATATCAGCACTCTGTTCTTCTGAGCTTTGACAAGAATCTCCCATACAGAAAAGCTTAAGCTGTTTCAGCACTTATCTTTCAGGTGACATCTCTGAACCTTTCCTATCTCTTCCCAGAAGCCATTCCCAAAAACTTTTGAAAGACATGGTCAGGCACAACTCCCAGTACCAAATTCTGTCTCAGTTACTTTTCTTTTCTTGCTGTGACCAAATACCCAATACATGAAATTAGGGAAGGAAAGGTTAATTTAGCTCACAGTTAGTGGAGGTTTCAGTTAATACTTGGCTGGCACCAAGGCAGAGTGGTACATGGAAGAGGGCAGCAGTTCCTGGTAGTAGAAAACGGCAAAGAGCCAAAAGGTTGGAGCAACATCTCAGGCTGCTAGCAAGCCTCTCTCTGTTCCTTGTATTCAGATTAACCAGTTTGTCACACTTAATTTCAGTCTCAGGCAAAGTCTATGCACCCAAGCAAAATGTAGACAAACTTTTTGCCTAGCCATAACACACATCATCTGGAGTCCAACAACTAGTATAGAGGGTTGACCAAAGAGCTCAGCAGATTAAAGCAACTGCAAGCAGGCACAGGGACTAGGGGTTTGATCCCCAGGACTGCTGTGCCAGCCCTACCCCCAGGGCATGCTAAGAAAGCAATTGAATCTGGTTTTCATGACACACACCTCTAATCCCAGCTCTTGGGAGGTTGTGAACAGGCAGATCACTACAAGTCTAATCTATTAGTGAGATCCTGAACACCCTGTAGACCTTTTCCTAAAAATTACAAAAAAGGTACATCAATGAAAATATTCAAAATAATTTAGCTTTGAGAACTTAGTTTCTAATACCATTCTCCAATAAAATTAACAAGACTTCTTGAGAAAATGACAATTGTAGGACTGGAGAAGGAGATAGGATGAGCCAGAGCATGTATTTTGTAGTTTCAGGAGGCAAAGTACTGTCTGTAAAAAGAAAAAAAAAAAGGTTCCATAATTATAGGTGTATAACAAATGAGCACATTACTCACAATGAAAAAAATTAGAATAATTTAACAACCAATTCATGTAATATTATACAATCCAAAATGGAAAATAAATATCTGTGAATCCATACTAGTATTAATAATTGAGCAAATAAGAGAATTGGAAAGAATAAACAAATCTCCCCGGTACACAAATTCCAAATAGCTCACTTGAATATTTTCTTGAAGGAAATAGAGCACAGATGTATACTTATAAGTCTGGGCTGTGCATAACTTCTTTCCAAAGACTTGGCAAGTGGGGAAAATGATTTTACAGTAGGGAAACCTGACAAACCTGACAAGTGACCAAAATTAACGTACTCAGTAATAAGTCATGTTGATAGCAGGTGTCCTTGATATAATATAATGAGAATGGCTTTTTACATTCATGATCGTTCTTCCAAAAGCCCATAGTCCCATTCTAATCATACATAAAATTACTAGAGACAAAGCTCAATAAAGGAACATCCAATAAGTGGTTGGCCAGTACTTTTCTAACACTCAAAGTCAATAAAATCTTGGCTGAGATACTGACTCAGATAAGGAAGCTTTAGGAAATATGGCAACTACACATCAATGTAGTATCTGTCGAGGATGGTGTTGTTGATCAAAAGATTGACATTAGTCTTGTGAGTGGATACAGAGTCAACTCTTGAGGCCAAAAGGCCCTCTGAGTTAGACCGCCCTCGGGCTCTTCTGAGTATGTGCATCTATCAAAGATCCCAAGGGTTGAACAGGAATCAAGAAATTTATGGAATGTAACAGTTTACTGAGCATTTATCACATTTAAAGCAAGCTTAAAGGATTTCTCCTACAGCATGAACTGGAAGTTGGAGGCAGTGCCAGTAGTGCAGGTTCTTTCTTTCACTTGAGCAACACACACTGAGAACATAGGAATAGAGGCATGGGGTGGGATCACAGGTATGGATACTGGAAATCACAATGATTTAGATATAGGGACTGAACCCTGAAACTCATGAAGAACCAGTACCACCAGGGCACCAGGCAGGGTATTCCAGAGAGGCAGCGTGATGGTCAAAGACATTTTTAGAGATTGAGTGGCAGCTTTCAGAAGAGCAGCATGATAAAGGGTCTACACATATGCACCCAGAAGACAGCCAGAGAGCATCAAATGTTTCCTCTTATGTGATGGGGAGTTTGATACAAGTAACCTGTACTAATCTTATAATGGTGTGCAAGTAGCTAAACTTACTGTAGCAAAATATACTTTTCTTATGGCAAAGTATATTATTTAAAATCACATTTTTGTAAGTTTCTTAAAGGGTTCACAAGATACGGTTTTTGGCTTTCAGTTCATATGATCATCACACTACATGGTTACCACACACAGTGTCCACACAGGCACACTGGTAGCATAGTTATCACAGACTAGCTTATATTCAGGAAGCAAGGTTAGAAACATCCAGAAACCTAAGATGGCTTCTGTCCTGCTCACATCAAACAGGAAAAAGATAGCAAAATCTGAATAGATTGTAGGATTGAGTTAATAATAACATATAGGTGCTTATTTATAGTTTTGAGAAATATATTAATGCAAGATATTAACATAAGAGAAAGGGAGAAGATAAATGGGAGCACAAATGTTACATACCATAGTTCTGTAAATCTATCTCAAAATAAAATATTTATTTAAAAACTATATATTTGAAGTAAAAATTCCATTCACTTTACTTAGATTTACAAGAGAGAAATTCATACATTCATTAATTAATAAGTTAGTTATCTGCTTTTAATTTTGTTTTTCATTAATACCCTTAGTTATTTAACAACTGTCTTTTGCGTCTAGTTTGTGCTAAGATGGCAGTGTATCATAAGCATCTTACAGCTCTGACATGTATATTTTCTTTATTCAAGGGCTAGCATACCCCTAAGACGTTGTATCATGTGGGTAGTTCAAAATTTTAGGTTAGTGTAGCAAACTAGTATCATTTGTTGGAATTAAAGAAATATTGAATAGTTAGTAATTACTCTAAGATCATTATGGGTAAAGAATTTCTCATAATTGTGTTCTGATTATGTATTATATAATACAGACTGACCAAGGGAAAAATGGCCTTGATACCTTTATGTTTTTAAGACTGTGTGGTCTCTCAATACATTGTGATATCGCTCATCTTTTAAAGACAATCTGTTTTGGCTCGTTTTGATATTTCCTGTTTTATGATAGTGACAAGTAAGTGGGCCATTTTTAGTGGCTCAGTTCTCAGATCATAATTCAGCAGTAGTTGATCTCATTTCCTAAGTTCTCTATGTCAGAAGACTTGATTTAATTATTATCATAGCTACCTTGAGTCTTGTAAATTCTGATCATCCAACTTGTTTTTTACTTCAAGATACATTCAATGCAAAAATCAAATTACTGGATGCATGTGGATATCTGTTCCTTTGTAATGACCAGTGTTGATGAAGGCTGAGTAGAAATATTCCCTCTGTTTGATGATATAATGCTCACCCCCAAACCCGCAGAAATAATACATAGCATAAATCTGTGTTTTCTGAAAATATCACATTATATTCTTGAGGACATCAGCATGGAAATGATCTCTAGTGTAAAATCTATGTGAGATATGTGAAACTCTCTACAAGGAATATTGGATTATTGTACTCTGTAGCTTTGAAAACTATCTTTCTTGGATGGCAGCAGAAAGCTTCAATATACTTGCATGAATTATAAATGACACCCAGTACTCTTGTTAAAGTAGCTACAGGATGCTTTTTTAAGGAAGACCCTTCAGCCTGTGTATGTTATTATGCATCTGTCATGCCATAGATTTGCCTTTGGAAATACTTTCATATTCTAGACATTTTTTAGTATATTGAACGTAGTACCCAAATATTCATTTTATTTCTTTCTGTTTTTGTGTTTGTTTCCTTTTAATTCTCAGAGTGAGTCAGACATAAATTTAACCTGAAAATGAAGTCATAGCTTTTAAACAATTATCCCCAAGAAGGAATTGATTACAAAGGACTGTCTATGAAGGGGTGGGAAGCAAAACCAGCTCTGATTTTGAAGTATAACATCTTTGTAGTTCGGTCTTGTGTGTGATTTACAATGAGCATGTTTTGTGCCAGTAGGTGAATAGGGTAAAGCACAGACCAGAGGCTCCAAATAAACTCTTCTTTATAAAGACAATTCTAGTTTAATTCACAGTCTTCTGCATACCACTTAAAAATGTTCTCAACACTGCGCTCATTCCCTTGCTCTTCCAATTTCAGCAATTTTATTTAATGAAAGACTGAATAAAGTAATAAGTCTCACTTTGGTTGGATTCTAGAAACTTCTGTACCAATTAAAAGCCAATAAATGTGCGGATGCTGCCCCCGGGGCATGCAGACACTGCTAGTTAGACTGGGTGTGGTGGCACATGCCTGTAATCCCAGAACTTTTATTTTTTTTTGCGGGGGGGGGGCAGGGTCAGCTCAGCCTGCCCTGAAGGAGGGTCTGGGAAGGCATGTGGTGTTGGGGATTGAACCGCGGTCCCTTGGAGCTTGCCTAAGCTTGCCAAAGCAGGAGCTTTAGACCGCTGAGCTATCTTGCCAGCCCCAATCCCAGAACTTGAGAAGGCGAAAGAAGGAAAATCATTGCAATTCCAGTCTGTGTAGTGGGACCCTGTAGATCTTATACATTAAAAAAGAAAAAAAATGCCAATAGATTGCCATCTGGTTCCTTAAGAATCCAATGAATTAAATTGTTTAACAGAAAATATGTAAACTTATGTTGTTAGTTCAAACTCACTTTATTAAAATTACTTTTTCATACCAACAAATGACTTTTTTGTGAATTATAATAAATTGATAGTGTCTAGGATCTACATGGAGGGGAACAAAATAAATATTTGTGATATTGGACTCTATAAATATAAGATATGCAATGATGTTTTCCTCAAGAAGATAAATTATTAAGAGAAAATGCATAGGGTTTATATGCTTAGCATTTTATACTGTTAGAAATGAAATTATAGAGTGATTTTAGAGCTTCAAAGTAAACAAATTCAAGACCACTAAAGAATAATTCTAAAGAAACAGGGGTTGGGGAATTGGCTTAGTAGAATAAGCCCTTCCCTGGCAAGCACAAGGGCCTGAGTTCAATCCTTGGTTCCAAAAAAAAAAAAAAAAAAAGAAAAAAGAAAAAAAAAAAAAGAAACAGGGAAGTTTTCTTCTCTTAGTGTAGCTATTTGTGAAAGACTCAGCTTTCTGCTCTGCAGAATTTTCACGTGTTTTTTTTTTTTTTTTACAGATTTACTGTGAATGATTTAATTTTAGAATGATGGAGTTTATAAGAACGTCGCTATCATTCCAGAGCCCTAAACCTTACTAAAAACCTGGGACTTCGTGAATTGGTGCATGAAAACAATCCAAAGAAGAATAAAAAGTTGATAATCTAGATATGTATTGTGAGAATATTTGTTTTCTGTTCTAACATGTGGCATGCTTGGTGATAACTTTCTAATCCTCTCATTTTTATGACAACTAAAGACTGAACAAAATGATAATTCTCTTGGACTGCTCAGAAATTTGAGTTCCCAAGTCTCAAGACAAAGCTTGGGAGGCTTTCAATTTTCCTAGGCAAACAAACATTCTAAAACTTGGAGACAAAAAGGAATACAGAGAATCATTGTTTATGTCAATTTACCCAGAAGTCAGTAGGATATAGTGCTGGAGGCTGATTGTATAAGAGTGGGAGTAAGAAACTGTGTTAAGGGACGCTCACAATTCTATTTTATCTACAGAAAGCTCCCCAAAGTCTCACTGTGATGTTTTTAGAAAAGCTCTTTATATTTTGGTCAGATGAAGAGGCAATGTACCATTCTGAAATCTTCCCAGAGTATTCTCTACAACAAGGGCTTACCATTCAAAGCAAACAGCAGAGTTGGTCAGATACCGTGCCCTATATCACCTAAAGAAAGAGGAACAAAAGGCTATGAAACACTTGTAAGGTTCACACAACCCATTAAAAGCCTGAGATTTAGTAATAAGATTATGAAATACTTCTTTTCCCCATACCTTACTACCACATAAATAGGACACCAAAAATAGCAACTGATTACAATCGAAAGAGTTGTGGTTCAGGGATGTAGCTCAGCAGGATGGCACTTGCCTGGAAAGGATGAGATCCTGAGTTTGATTCCCTGTTAATAAAAGTGGATGCACAGGATATATTTAAGAGAAGTGGGAATTCTTAGGAAAACACAACAGTGAAGGAAGAGAAGCAACAGACACAGAATGTCCAGAATGGAACTCTCACATGTGAAGCACACATGAAACACATGATTCACAACATAGTACAACATGAATTGACATGAAGTCTCATACAAAAGTCTGTTTTGTTTCCATGATCTGATACATCATACTTGACTTTAAACAACAATAAAACATTACAGAGGTCATTAAAGGTAAAGGAAAGAAACTAAAGTCTGAAGAGATAAATTAAACATCTGGACTAGACTGAAACAAAACACAAAATCTGGAATAGTAACATAGGGAATTGAACTATGACTATGACCATGTTGAGAACTGCAATTGAAAAAGAAAATAGATAACAATAAAAATGACTAATGTAAGGAGGGAAATGAATACCCTGTGAAAGAATTATAATGAAATGTTAGACATTAAAGTGCAGTAACATAAATGAGAAATGCCTTTCATGAAATCATAAAGCTGGATATGGATAAAGGACAAATCAGTGAACTTCAACACATGTCAAGAAATTTTGCAAACCAAAAGATACACACACAAGATAATGGTGTTTTTTTTTACATTGCAAAATGTTTTTGTAATGTTTTGGTGTAATACAAGGTGCATACATGATATCATACTTACAGACATTATTATAGCAGATGTCTCTAATCAGTGAATGAAGAGAGTGTAGCTATATACTTATCATTTTTTATAGCTGAATTATATCACAGATTCAATAATTAATACATTCTACCTTGTTATCTCCCTAGTGTTTGTCCATAGTAATAGAAGCCAACATAATATCTTGTCCAACCACTATTACTGCAAATCTTGCTTCTCTTAGAATTATGCAGAAGCACATGGCATGATTATCTTAATTGTACTGTTTGTACACACACATCATGATTCCTCCTTTGTATACCACCTTTCTTTTGTCTGGATCTTTCAAAGATGGGCAATCCATTGTCATTAAACCAAGTTAGCTGTCTGAACTCGGCAACACAATCCAACACAGTGCAGCATTCCACAATATAGTGGTTTATCTGAAGAAGTTGTGGACTAGCCATTAACACCTCAACTTATTATTATGGCTCCACATTATATACCTCATTTTTATACTTTTCTGCTGGATGATAAGACCTAGATAGAGCAAGACCTATATATCAAAACATATGGCTTTTGTTTCTGATGAGGTCAGTGAAGTCCCCTCAGGGTTTATCCTGTTATCCTGTATCTTACTCTGTAGATCCTTTGTCTGTGTCATCCATGCAGAT
>PVKA01042442.1:0-17402 GCA_004027165.1 Ctenomys sociabilis | reverse complement strand
AATATTGTAAACAGGAAAACATGAGGAAAGCCTGAGGGAGACTGAGGACTCGAGCTGGTCCCTGAGTGTGGGTCGCAGCAGGGAGGCTGAGGGCTGAGTGGGTAGTACGTGTCACATCAGTTAGAGGAAAGCTTTGCAGTTCTGCTCCTATGCTAGTGCACAGGCTGAGGCAACTCCTCACAGCAGGGATGCCACGGACCACAAGAATAGCACGAAGTCACCAGAACAAATTCAAACGTCATCACATATACATCAGGTTGACTGACATTTGGGAGTGAGTGTGTACTGACTGGTGTGGGAAGAAAGGTGCTCCAGCATCTTAATACATTTATTTTGCTAAAGAAATGATCAGACTTGATATTGACCTGAGGCATCACATTTAGGAAAAAAATTTGCAGTTCTAAATGTCTTCCATATTCTAATATGTGAACTTTTTGAAGTTTAAAGAACTTGACAATAAAACCAAGTAGAAGATAGATTGGACCAGAGCCTGTGGAAATAGAATTATAAGTGGTGAGGAACAGATATTAACTGGTGCCACTCTGGCCCTGTGGGACCTCAATGCCATGAAAACCACATGGACTCCCATATCTCGAGTTCTTGTCCCAAATTTTCCCCCAGTAGCAAATTACCTACCATCTGGACATCCCATACCCAAAATGTGTTCAAGTGTCCCAGGAAAAACTCACAGATTATCTTCCTCCCAACCTTGTCCCTTTTTGTCTGCCCTCTGTTTTAAAAAATGACAATAGTGACTCATGTTACAATACTAGAAATTCATGAGTAATACTAAATTAATGATTTTGCAAATCAAATTCTTCTTACCTTCAAATAAGTTCACTTTTCTGGTGTACACATTGCAGAGCTTTGCGAAAGAGCAGACACCATTACTACACCAAGACACAGCACTTTCCTAAACACTGTGTTTTCCTTATACTTCTCGTAGCCAAACTGCCTGTGTCTATTGGGTATATAGCACCTCAAGTTCCCAGTCAGCTTTGCTTCCTAATACTGTCCCCATGCCAACTAGGCTTTCAAGTATTTGACCTTTCCAAAGGTGCCCCTTCCCCTGTACATGATCACTGGTGATGCAAATGTATTGTTGTGCATATCACCATTTTATTCTTTATAAAATTCAGTTCCAATCCATTGGAAGGGTGGTTCATTATCCACTTTTCCACTGAGAGTTTGAAAACATTCCTCTAATTCATGTTGTTGTAGGCCATATGTTCAAGCCTCAGTGCAGAGGTCCAACTTCCTTGCCCCATGGAAACTCAAATCCTAGGTCCAATTGGAACTCTCACAGAGAACTTCCTCCTATTTTGAGATTTACATTTAGTTTCTCATCTGTGCTGTCTGTCTTATTCTCTCTCTCTATTCTATTATTATAGGAGGTGTTCTCAGGAAACATGAGGGACTAGTCAATCTTGTCATTTTTACCTATACTGGTGAAGAATTTATGATGAATTTAAGCAAAAATGAGATTTGTAACATGCTGTTTTTTTCAATGAGTATGAAATTTTGCTCTATATATACCAGAATAATCTTTTTTTTTTTTTTTCCTCAAACTATCTGTATGGTTTAAGACTTGTCTTTAAAATCTCAAATTTGGTTAGGCTTCTTTTTGATACTTCTATGACATGTATCGGCTGTTAGCTAAAGCTTTCTGCTTTGTGTCAAATATAGTTCCTGAAAGCAGTGGCCAGTGCTTTGAGGGGAAGAAATGAGAGATATAAGTCAAGTTCAGCATGTTCCTTTTCTCATGCTGAAGCTGGACATGGGTTCTATTGACTGAACCTTTTTGAGTTAGAGCAACAGTAGGGTCTGTTGAGAGTTTCAGGCTTCTTGTGAGAGGCATCAAGTGTGTGAGTCTCAGCAAGAGATCATAGTGATGAGCTGTGAAGGGAGTAGTTTTCCTACTTCAAGGGCACACAGACTATCAGATCTTCCTCTCTTGTGAACTCTTAATTACAAAGGGCCTATTTTGTAGAATGAAATTCAGGCTCAAAGTACCCTGTGAGATACAACTTTGGACAGTGGGAAACAGAAACAGTTCCATGTATCCTAATGGAGGATGGGCGGGCCAGGAGAATTCCTTTTTTTTTTTTACTGTCAGCCTTGGCAGGCTTGAAATCCATGTTCATGTAGACCAATATGATATGAAGTCACTGTTACCTCTTTGGTTCAAAGCAACAGTGTGTTCTGAGCTGTTCGCTTCAGCAGATGGAGGGGAAAGGATATGGTCATCTATGAGTTACACTGAGAGGGGACTGAGGAAGCCACACTTCATAAGCAAGTATCTGGGGAAATCCAGATTTTCCCATGTCTTTAACTCTACCTTACAAGAGTGAATTCAATGATGATGATCTCATTTCACCTCAGGCAATCTAAATATAGAGTCAGAGCTTGTACTGTGGGTCTAGTCACAGAAGGGAGGAGTGGAGAGGACATGGATTTACTCAGATCAAATTGAAAACTGTGGTAATATTGAAGAAGCCCCAATACCTTTGTCTTCTCTGAGTTCTGACAGGATATTACAGCATTGTTCTGTGGAATGAAAATTCAGGTAGGTGGCACAGAGTTCGTGGAATCAGTTAGATCCCAGGCAGGGGCTGTGGTGATAGGAATCTCTACCCTAGTAAGATATACTCAGAATGCTCTCAAAAACCTTCCCTTGTGGAATCTTCCCCTCACATTGCAGAATTCTGCGGAGCTCCCCTGTGGTCGTCAATGGGAACAGAGAGCCTTTAACTTAGGACTGTATTTCAGTTGGGAGGAGGAAAAGTCAGGCCTAGGGGAGATCAAGGGAACTCCGCATAAGAATACATTTCTCAGGCATTACCCATTTCTCTCAGGGCACCAGGAGTAGAGAGTGAGAACCTCGTTCTGAGGACTGAGCTTCAGGTAGGAAGAACAGAGAGGATCAGGACTGAGTAAGGTCAAAATGAGGGTATGAGGACACAAAGAGGAATTCCTCAGTCCAACCAGAGTGTCACAAGCAACCCACATTGTTTCTGTTACAGACCAGCACTCTGGGGGAATAATCCTCAAGCTATCACTCCCTTCTGCATGAGGAACCAGGAAAGGAGATATATGGCCTTACACTGAGACTTATGTTTCTTATGTGCAGGGATCAGAGAAGACTGGACTCACCTAGGTCACAATGAGAGACTCTATTGCTCCGGGGACCTCTCAGCTCATGTAGAGCTTTGCAGCAAATCTAGGCTTACCTATGCTACATGCACAAAGAGAGGATCCACACCATACAGAAAAAGATTTGCAAAATGAGGCCTTCCCGCATGTTAGTCACAGTGGAGGTCTCCCTTCATATGGGCTAAGAACATAGGATCAAGCCTGCTTAGTTTAAATTCAAAGAGTGAGGATCGGAGAGTAAGCCTCAGTGGAGGTTGACAAACCCATCATTGCCTCTGTGGAAAGCGCTTCATTGTGAATTGGAGGAATCTCTGGTGAGCATCCCATTTTGCCTTAAGTTTCCCCTGGAATTCAGAGGCTGATATGATGATTCTGCTTATGGAGGGAACAGGGAAATAACCTGGGCTCAGCAAAGTTAAACTGAGGGGCTGGTACATAAATATTGAAGCCCTGATCCAAGTTTGCTTCCCCCAATAATACATTCACTACCTGTGTTTTCAGCCATATCTTGGGGCACTACTGCCAAGACACTCCACTTTCATTCTTCATAACTTTGGTTCCATTTCTGCCTTAATAGTTCCGGTTCAGACATACTAATCAAATGGTACACAGTGAATTTAATATAGGCCACAGGAAACTAGCTTTGGGAAAGATAAGGTGAAATCTGAAGCAGAATTAGTGGCCTACACAAAATTCATTTAGATCTTTCAGCCCTGTGAATATAAGAGTGAGAGAGCCTTCAATATCTTCCTCTGGTATCAGAAGGGTGAGGTGTTTTGTCTGATTGGTGCCTGTAATGTGAGAGGAATCTAGAGAAAGTATTTTCTGTTGACCTGAGGTCCTGAGGATTGTAAGTAAACCCAGCCTCACAAGACTGTCTCTGAAAAATGGATATCCATATGTGTTAGACATACTGGGCCCCCAAGAACAGGGGCCTAAGTAGATGTCATCTTTGTCCTTTATGTGACAAGGTACACTTAGTGAACAGAATTGTTCAGACACCCAGAAAACAGGGTAGCATCCTGAGGGAGGAATAAGGATTTCCACCTCACCTGACAAGTGGAGCCCCGTAAGGGACATCTTTGGCCCTGTTTTCAGGCCAGGCATGCCACGAGCATGTTGAGTACCTGTGTGATCTAACTTCTATGGGTGTGGCCCTGAGAATGGTCACAGAGCACGGTGCCTTAAACTTTTGAACAGAGAGTAGAAGCCTGCTCTACAGTTTTTCAAGAGCATGCTCATGGAAGACAGGGTATTCCTGAGTTAATCAATAAGTTCTGAGGGACCTAGGGTTTTTCAAGAGAGCCAAGGCCCCAGGATAATGGGATCACAGGTCCTGGCCCAGTTAAGATGATAAAAGTGGCAGGACAGCTGGAACAAAGATAAAAGACATATGGGACCCAGCCTGCCCATTCTTTCAAGCTGAGGGCAGTCCTGAGTTCCTACTTGGAATCTGAAGGAGAATGATTTAGATCTCAAGGATGGTGCTGCTATTATGACTCAAAAATAACAGAACTTAGGAGGACATTCAAAGGACACTGACTGGTATATCAGGGGGTTTCCTCGTCTCAGTCATCATGCCCTGTGGGATGCTGTACACTTTTACACCTATTACTTTGTGTCGGGTAGGAGAGGATCTTGGTTTGAATCACCACTCAGGTAAGCAGATCAAGGCCACGGAAAGCCTGACCCTGCTGGCAGGCTCTGGTCACCTCAAGCATGACCTAAGAGATGAGTCTCCTGTCCAGTACTCCCACTTCTGCTGTCCTAGGAAGATGGGGACCTTGAATGGCCAAGTGAAGCCTCAGGTCCTCATTGGGAAATATGAGCTCCTGGGCCTCCTCCAGGGTCTACTCCTTTGTCAATCATTAGTTGTGCAAGCCTGCTGTGTTTTTCTCATTTAGACTGTCACCAGCTCGCTGGAGGAGATGTGTCCTGTGTGAAAGACAGCAGCTGGTAATCTGCTGGAATCAAGGAGAAAAAGCTGAAGGTAAGTGTGTATTGTACTTAATTATTGCATTTGTACTGAGTATCTCCCAGCGCATGGCACATGTTCATTCTTCCATAACTTTTTATCTTGCTTTCCCCTTGCTTGTGTCTCTTCAAGGAATATATGTATGTGTATGGGTGTATGTATGCACCAAATGTAGTTTGAGTATGTAATAGTCACATTCCTTGTATCAACTGGGACATGTGGAGACTTCAGATTTTCCCAATTTTTATTCTGATGTCGCACATCTCTTCCCCTTTCTTTCAATCTCTTGTATGTTCAAGATATTTCTCACTAATTACATATATCTATGTTTTCTTGTTTATTGTGAGCATCTCATGTAAGAGAAACCATGAAATATTTAAGCTGTTGTGTCTCATTTGGATCACTTGACTTTGTCTTTAGGTACATGCATTTTCCTACAAAGAGCTCAACATCCTACTTTGTATTAGAGTGATATCCCATTATGCATAACTGTTACATTTTTCTCCATTGATTGATGAACATATAGGGTTCTTCAAAAATTTAATTGTGGATATTGCTGCTATACCTGGGAGTGTGCATCCATTACTATATTTTGATGTCTTCACTTTCCTCTGGAAAAAATTCTAGAAAATAAATATATCAGTTGATTGTAATGTTTGGCGTTACTTTTCTAAATATTCTCCATTCTGCTGTCTATTGAAACCCAGAAACCTTACCAGCACTTGAAATTTCTTGAGGATAGCTATTCTTTCTATCAGGAGGAGAAAATGCAATGTTATTTTATTAATGGCCAGCATTGTTGAACCTTTTTATGTATTCATTGGATAGGAAAATTTTTATTTGTTTTAACAAATAGAATGCATAACTTTAATATATCTTGAATATAGCATGTAAAGTTATAACTTTATTAATACATTTAAGTATTCATATTTTAAGTAATATTTTTAAAATGTTAATGGCTAAGTGAATTTAAAGATGCATAAAATGCCTTGAACCATAATTTTTTTAGCTATTGAGATGTTTCCTTCAGTTCAGATACCTATTCCTTTGTTGGATGTGTTGATTTTGGGAAGTTAATTTTTTGAGATCTGTATACTTTAGCTGTGTCCTACCCATTGTCTGAAGTGTTTGTTTCAATTTTCTCCCAGTTGTAAGATTATCTATTTTCTAGTTTTCTATCTTTATTTTCCTGTGCAGAAAAAATTTAATTTGAAATGATTCCTTTTGTTGATTCTTGCTATTATTTCATTTCTTCTTGTTATTTCATGAGCACAAAGAATTCTGTATAGAAAGACCTGGCATAAGCCTATGCCTAACAGGTTTTCCTATTTTGTCTTTCAGCAGATTGCTTCTATCTTAATATTTATCTGTTTTTATTTTATAACGACAAAAATAATGATACATGATTTCAAACCAAATAATAGGCTTCCAGGGAGATAGCTCAGTGGAAGAAGTGCTTGCCTGGCAAGGAAAAGTCCTTTGTACCACCAAAAGAAAAAAAAAAAACAGAAAGAAAGACAGACAGAAAGAAAGAAAGAAAGAAAGAAGGAAAGAAAGAAAGAAAGAAAGAAAGAAAGAAAGAAAGAAAGAAAGAAAGAAAGAAAGAAAGATTTAAAGAAAGAAAGATGGAAAGGAAGGAAGGAAGGAAAGAAGGAAGGAAGGAAGGAAGGAAGGAAGGAAGGAAGGAAGGAAGAAGTCATAGGAAATTAACAGTTGTTGAGCTTTGTGTATTGTTATCTTGAATACAGTTGCTCATATTGTAAGATATAGGCATGCATGCTCGTCAAACAATGGCCAGTGAGATAGCACAGTGGACTAAGCCCTTGCTTAATGAAGCAAAGAAGCCAGGGTTCGATCCTGTCAACACATGCTACACCAGCCCTGCTCAGGGGCATGCTGAGATGGCAATTGAGTCAAAGAATGGTGGCTCACACCTGTAATCCCAGAACTAGGGAGACGAAAAACAAGAGGATCACTATGAGTCCTAGTTGCATAGTAAGAACCTGTACACAGAAAAAAGAATGATCGGTCGAAAATGTACCTGCAAACTGATCCTGTCAATTAACTAACAGAAATTAGCAGTGTAATTACCTTAGTTATCATTCATGTGTATATGTGTTTGTGCATGAAAGATTTCTTTCTTTTGTCTTCTTTTCTTCCTTCCTCCATCTCAGTTGTTCTTTTCTTTGAGCAGTTTCTTTCTCTTTCACAATATCTACTGTTTGTTTTCAATTTTACTTACTTTTTCAGTTTTTTATACTAGGGATATAAGATATTGTTCACAATTATGAGTTTGACTTTATTTTTTCTTCTATATGTATGCTTTCCAGTTGAATCGTATTTTAATACTTAGGTCTTTGATCCACTTTGATTTTAACTTAATGCATGGGTTTAGGTTCAATTGTTCCATATGGACAACTAATTCCCCCAGCACTATTTGTCGAAGAGGCTATTTTTACTCCAATAAAATATTTGGCCTTGTCAAAGATAAGGCAGCAGAGTGCACTTGGTAATCCTTCTGTAAACTTTACTCTGTTCCATTCACCCAGAATTCTCCTTATTGCCAGCAATGTGTTGTATTTTTAGTACCAAAAAAGAGCTCAAATAATGTCTACATATTTAAATTGAGAAAAAAATCAGTCTAGTCATCATTTCTAGTTACCAGGACCCAGCCTGTGCCCTCCCAGTTGAAATTAAAACCTTCACAGATTCTGTTTCTAGTTGCCTTCAAATCTACATGTGCTTTCTGACAACACCTCTCACAGACGCACTGTACAAGAGTAACACTGTGCACTCTGATGCAAAGCTTTACTGTGGCTGTTTGGAGGCCAGTGTTGGTTCAAACACTCAACACTTTCTGCAAGAGGACCCCAAGCCCATGCATTCTCCAAAGATATGGCTGGAACCTACACAGGGTTCAGTTGACTGTTTCCTGTATAAGGTTTTTTTTTTTTTCTTTTTCTTTTCTTTTTTTTTTTTTTTTTTTTTTTTTTGTGGAGGTGAATTCCATACAGTCCCTGAAGATCCGAGCAGCTGCTGGTCCATGAACCTCACCCTTTTCTCTGGGACCTTTTGATGTTCCCAGGTTTCATGTTGGTTCAACAGTTTCAATCTCTTTTCTAAGAGCCAGGAATGAGGAAGAAATTCCAGCCCATATGTTTCCTTCTCCACAGTGTGTAATTTCCTTTCAAGATCTCCGCAATTTATATTTTTGATATTGTGTTCTTTTACCTTTTATATTAAAAGAATGGGCCAGTGGGATGCTGAAAGCATGCGCAAAGCCAATTTTTCCAACAACGTTTATTAAAGAGCCTTCCAGGGCTTGACTTTGGGACAGTTTGAACATAGAGTGAACCCAAAATCAAAGGGAACCCACAGTGTGCAGTTTCACATTGTGTGCCTGCAGTTCCTATAGTAATGACTGTATATTACCTACTCATAATTTCACTATGTAGTTGTAGCTAAGATAACTCACACAGCTGAGGGACCTATCTCCAGAAGCTGAACACAAGTCTGTAGAAGTTATTACATAGGGTTAGCACATGGAAGACTCCAGGATTTGAGAGACCAAAAGTATGGACCGTACCTGAGGACTAAGGGTGTGTCCAAACCAGTAGAAAGAGATCATACAGAGACTTATGTTACATAGGACAACCGTAGGAGCCAGTAAGTGGTAAACTCCCTATGTCACTGAGTGGGAAGGAGGTCCTTAAGGAAAGGACTATACAGGCTCATCTTGATATCCATGGAGCTAAGCATGGTAAGGCAGTATTTGGAAGAAGGTCAAGAATGTACAGAAGCAGGTAGGGGATACCTTACTGTTGTTCTCATTGCTGATACACAGTACATCTCACTTATGGCTTAACAGCAGGAAGTTTAACATGGGAGCAAAATTTGTAGAGTTTTCAGCCTATATTCAGCCACTCCAATGCAGAATGGTAGAATGGATGGGCCTGGTGGGTGGAAACTTACTCACTACAAGTCTTACAGACAGCAGAATGAGAAGTAAAAAGCCATGAAAGAAGATAAATGGGCCATAACATACCCAAATAAATCCTTCCGTTTGGGAAAGCCCCACTTCCTGAGACCATGACAAATTTAAACTCCCATAATCCAACTACATTCCAAGTGCCATTTCTATGGTCCTAATAGACTTTTGGAGAACTTGACATTTAAAGCATGACAGGGTTCCTGCATCACAAGAGAAATCACTGCAGGTCTTGCTGTCAGCATAGAAGTGCACATGTAAGGATGACAGGATAGGCAGCTTTTCACTTCTTTAGGAATTTAAGATCACCTCATGGCGAGGGACTTGATTTTATGTAATTTTTCTGTTTGTGTTACAAGTCTCAGTATGTGGTTGACACAGTGACTGTCCTGTTTTTACCCTCTGCAGGACTGGGATTAGAGGCATGGACCATCATGCATGGTTTTTATCTGAAATAATATTAGCAGGTTGGTAGAGGGAATTCTGTCTGATAAAGGGACACACAGATGTCCCAAGGGCTGACAAAGGATCTGTAAACTGCAGTACAGGGTTTTAGGGCAAATTCTTAGGGATTTTGACTGACTTTTTCAGACACAAAAGTTGCAAATTTTGTTATATTGGTCTTGCTCAACTTGCTCTTAAAGCATCCAGCAGAAATGTATAAAAATGAGGTACAACAAGTAAAGCCATATTAATACACAGAGGTGTGAAATCTCAAGTCAACAACTTCTGACATTGCCAGTCTTATGGATAACTCAATACTATTATGGACAACTAGATTACATTGGATTATTTTGCTGAATTCACAGACCAACAATATTTAAATGGCACTGGAAAACCCATCTCAGGCAAAATTAATAAGAAAAGAAGAAACAAATGAAGGACCATTTTGTATCTGTATATAGAAAATAGTATAGGTACAAAGCTACTTGCTCTTAATTCATTGAGAATGATAATTTGTACTAACAGTGTTTGGACAGGATATTATGTCGGCATTTTGTGATACGAGTAATTGTTAAGAAGACAACAGTATGAAATGTAGTAATAATTGAAACTGTCCTATTAATTGGTTTTGCAACTCTCTCATTGTCATTTGTTTCTCAAAAAATTAATTTTAATAAATCAACATGAATACCCTAAGGGAGGACTGGAAGTCACATTGGCCTAAACACAAAGAGGTGTGTGTTCCTTCATATTAGATTTGTGCTTGCTATTCTCCATAGTTTGTAATTTGAATCCTGAAGTTCGCCTACAGGGTAGCCTTAGGAGGAACTTCAGATCAATTTCTGGGAACATGGCGCCCGGATTGCCAAAATGCAAAAGTCTGAGAAAGCCTAGAACATTACCCAAAGTAAAGACCTACAATGGACCTTTAATAGATGCAAACGGTTTATTGTGCTCAACTGGGAACATTAATAGTCTCCTTCTCTTCTCTAGACTACTGAGTCATCAAAAACAAGTTCACAAGATATCATGATGTCCCACAGTTGGAAAATCCCAGAGTGAAAACAAGAGGAAGATCATCCTGGTGAGAGTAGTGCACAGGTCCCCATGGGTGTGCAGGATCGCAAGGATGAGGAGGAAGCAGTAGTCACTGTTTCCTCTGCATCTTCTTCCTTGGATGCTTTATTTGGGGCCAAAGCAAGACAAGAGACTGGGCTTGTGAAAGCAAGTAGTCCTCAGACTTCTGAAGTCATCTGCTCTGCTCCTTCCATGTCCATGGTCTCAAGTGAGCCTTGGCCTGTGACACCAAGTTGTCCTCAGAATTCTGAAGGCATCTGTTCCCCTCTTCTCATCTCCATGGCTTCTGGAGAAAGCAGTTGGGCCAGTGATGGCTCCAGCAACCCCGAGCACCAGGGTCCATGCACATCATGGGACATGAATGTCCCTCAAATCCTGCGCAGTGTGCTGCTAAATGACAAGTTAAACAACTTGGTACTCTTACTCTTCTGCAAATGTCAAAGGAAAGAGCAGGTCACCATGGAAGAAATGCTTCGCAGTGTTGATAAAGATTACTGTGAGCAATGCCTTCTGATCTTTTGGGAATTCTGTGAATGCATGTGTTTGGGCTTAGACATTAGCATGAGGAAAGTGAATCGCCCAGGCCACACATATGAGCTTGTCCCTGTCACTGGTCTCACTTACAAGGGGATAATGGCTGATGATAGTGGCCAGCTCATTGCCAAAGTTGACCTCTTCTTACTCATCCTTAGTGTAATCTTCATAAAAGGCAATCGAATCAGTGAGAAGGACCTAAGGAAACAAATGAAAAGATGGGAGATGTTAGTTCAGATGGAGGAGATTGTTATTGGGGACCCCTGGGCATTCATCAGACAGTATTTGGTCCGGGAAGAGTACCTTATCTATCAGCAGGTTCCTGGCAATGATCCTACTCTCTATGAGTTCCAGTGGGGTCCTAGGGTCCATGCAGAAACCACTCAGATGAGAATCTTAGAGCATGTGGCCAAGTTTAATAAAATGGATCCCAGCTCTTACTCACATCTATATACAAAGGCACTGGAAGAAGAAAAAGATATGTCCATGGCCTCTGAAGGATAAGATGCATGACAGCACCAGGTAGTGTTCCACAGCACCTTCCTTGGCTTAGATCCTACCCCGTGTGAAATGAGGTCTATTCCCATTCATCTTTATATAAATTAAGCAGTTTTCTGAGTAGTGAGGGCAGAGGGCTGAAGTAGAACAACCTGGATGCTATCTTGATTTCTGCTCTATTTGGTTTACTGGAAAATGGACATGCATTTTCAATATGTGTTTTGAAATCATGTTCATGTGTTGAATGAAATTGCTTACACATCTTATTTGAAGAAAGATACGGATCTAACATGAACTTTTAGCTTTGTGATACTGATTCTTGATTGCCTTTTCTCATGTCAATGCCCTTTCAGTAATACTGATGAAAAATGGATTTTGGTTTTCAATTTCACATGTAAGAGTCTTTCCTGTTTTACCAAGCAAATAAATAAAAACAGGTTAAGAAAAGACAAGTGTAAAAGCAGTTTTCTTGGAAATGCATACATTTAGAATCATTTAGATTGGGGGCTGGGGAAAGAGCTCAGTAGAATAAGTGCTTGCCTTGAAAGCACAAGGGCCAGAGTTCAACCACAGTTCTGCCAAATACATGTATGTGTATATATATATATATATATATATATATATATATATATATATATATATAATTCAGTTAGAGCATAGAGAAAGAATTAAGAATGCTAATCAATCCTTGTGTTTTTATTGCTTTCCCTCTCCTATTATATGCTATTAAAACATATTTACTGCACAACTGAATAGGTTTTTATTCAATTTTATTAAGCAAGTTTATCCATGAATAAAGCCATTTGCTCACCTGCACATTGATCTGAACTCTCCCTTGCACGTGTGTCTTCTGGAATGTGCCCTTTTTCTGTGGTGAAGATATGAGTACTCTAGAAGGAAGATGATTACACCTATCCCATGGGACGGTGAAATCTTGAGGAACAACCAGTACTGGTGTCAAATATTACCTCTTGGCACTAAGGGGCATGAACTACAGCATTGACAGCATGGGGCCTAGTACAGGACAGTCATTGGTGAGTGCTGAGTATAGGTTTTTGTTCAGAATGATAATGGTTGATCATGATTTCTGATGTTAATGTGATATTCATCTCACATGAGTGAAAAAAATTATGTACTGGCAACCATAAGGAAATGGAAGGACCCATTTTGACATACTCTAAAGAATTCTGCTATTGGTGTCCCATAAATTGCTATAAATGGATAATCACACCCATAGTTTACATGGGTACAATTTAAAGTGAAGAATCTGATGATCTGGGATGTAATCCATGACACATATCTGTGCTGTCTGCATGATGAACCGTCTCTTATTGTGGAGGCACCACTTGTCCTTGTTGCTGGCAGGTTAACTATATGGCAGCAGTAGTTACTGGATAATCCTTGAAGAACAGGGTCCCGTGCTGGTGAGCTCATAGAGAGTATATCTACCTTCCTATATGGTGAGTACACATCAGATTATTGTGTGACACTGATGCACTCAGTGACAGAACCTGGCAGGTATCAGCCAATCAACTCAGCCTATCTTGGTTGATTGGTTGCTCTCATACATGCATTCCCTTTTACCAAAGTGAAGTACAGATTCTGTCATCCTTATTGTGTTTTTCTGTAGTTTCAAGGGTACCTTCTCATCAAACTCTTTTTGTCTCAATATTTCATTTTTTTTCTTTCAGGATCCCTAAAAACTATTCTAAACCTTATCCGCTGCCTAGAAATTTGCATGTATTGTGTGACTGTGAGCCCTTTTTCTCTTACATATATAGACAACACTTTTGCATTATACTAATCTCTCTTGCTACACAGATTTCTGACTAAGTAAATATTCTTTATCTTCACTGCACGCTAAAACTTCAGCCCATCCCTCCACTGTGTTTTTCTTAACAGTCTCCCAAGGGCTCATGTGTTAAACACTTGCTGCATAGGATATGATGGCATTCATCAGCATGGAAACATAAGGTGCAGAACTTATTGGGATGTCTTAAATCACTGAAGGAACATTCTTGAAGGAGATTGTGAAATGCCAGACTCTGTCTTCTCCCTGATACCCAGCTGAGGTGAAGTGAATAGATCATTCCATCCAGAATGTGATCTAGCCTAACTTACTTGCTAGTATAGGCACCATAGTTTTGCCTCATGACGATGAATGGAAACGTTGGATACTGAACCAAACTGCACGTGTAATTTTGCATGTTCATTATTTTTATTCTTATAATAAAAATTAAATAGGGAAATAAAGCGCCCCTTTAATATGTGGAATGAACAACTGTATATGCACAAGCAAGAATGGGCCTCGATTCTTACTTTCTTTATGAAATAATAGCAGCCAATTATGAATGAAACTCTGAAATTATAACAAATTATGCAGTATCAGAAAATGGATTGCAAATACTTCAGGGCTTTTTAATTGGAAAATGTTTGCTTGTAACTAACTTTGAAATACTGATGAAAAAACTGTAACAGACAAATGAGGAAATAAATATAAAGCTAATATTAAATTTCAAGTTTTCAACAGAGATTGTCTCAAAATCCATCAAACACTCCCATAGGTTTCAAACCTGCTGCTTGATTCTTGACAATGTTGAACTGTCTAGTCAATTTTTCCTCATGTGCCAAACATTTTGTGTATGATGGAAATAAAAATATGTTCAAAGTAAGATTTTATGAAATACATACTATATTCCCACACAACAAAAAGTTTCCTTTGGTGTTCCAGTTTAAAGAGAGGGAACATCAGGAGCTATCCAGGTTATTAAGGAGCTCTGTAGAAGAGTTCGTAGATTTCTGTGCTCTAAAGAATGAAGTGCAAGCTTGGAAGCCACAGCTTCAGTAATGGTCAGGAAGGGCAAGATTTCAACAAGCTGTGGCCAAGTATCCACAGCTCCTAGAAAATGAAGAGAATGGTGACTTCCATCCACCTGTACAGCACGCACTCACGAGCCTCCTAGTGGCCCTCAAAATTCATCATCCCCTTCCTACTCCCCTGCTGCCTAGAAACCTCATTTGCTGACAGTCTCTGGCACCACATGAACTGGTAGGAGCTATGACTTTTTCCTGAGCTTCATCCAGCCTCGCTAGTTAGATTATTCTTATAGAAAATATGTCTTTGTTCATGTTCACCTCTACCTGCATGTGGGCAAGAGGTCTTCAAAAAATGGATGTGCTCACAGTGTGTGGTTCTCTCATACAATGAAATGTTTTCATCAAGTGGTAGAAAGGTTGCATATAGCCTAAGTGAAGATGTGAATCTGGATGGCACACATACTCTGTGATTTCAACAGTGTAACACCCTGAAAATGGGAAACAGTAGAGGGGAAAAAGACCATTGGATGTTTTGAGCAGTGGCAAGAGAGGCAAACATAGGGTTGGCATAGGAGATGGTAAGGCAGTGTGATGACTATGTAAATTGTAATGATTAGTACACAATATTAGGCAATTGATAAATTCATAGAACCAATGACACAAAACAAAGTGTGAGTCTTAATATAAAAGTATATGCTATTTAAAAATAGTGTTGGTACTGAAATTGACCACCTTTATTAATTGTATTGTACTAGAGACCATCAATAATTGTGCACAGTATAGCAGAATCACACAAGATGTTAATTACATAGGAAAACTTGTCTATGCTTATGGGGGTATTAAAGAGTTCTTCACTATCTACTCAATTATCTTTCGTCTTACTTTTTCTTAAATTAACTTCTTATGTTTCACAGGGAACAAGAGCTGTAATCACTGTACAACCCAGCAAGTGGGGTTCAGGGGATTTATCACAGGGAATAATATTCTCTCTTCACCCTGTGTCAATGAGAGCAAGTTTGGAGCATTCTCGTTTGTACCAGTGAGTCTGTGGGAGCCAACAGCCCAGACATCCACAGATAGAATAAGGGTTAAGAGCAACACAAAATCCTTAGTGAAGCCATCCCTTCGATTACTGCTCAACATTAAAAGCAGAGTGGACTCTTTATATACACATTGGGATTGGTGAATCTCCATATGATTAAGTCAAATTGTCAAAAAGAAAACTTACATATTTTTGTGAATCCATTTGATTGCTTCATTGAAGGCATCAATTTTATTAATTAAAAAGAGTCTAGTGGCTTCCATTGATGATAGAGTGGGTGTGAAGGAAATAATATTTCGCTACAAGGGAAACAAGAGAAGTCACTATGGTGATGGAAATATTAGATAACTTGGCAAAATGATGTCAATGTACTTTTCATAAGTTTGAGAATAGTAATATTTCAGTATTTTAGTATTGAAGTTTCCTATCTGTGTGATTCGTTATATGTACATTCTAAAAATAATGCGTTACCTAGATGTAGTATCACACCCCTCTAATCCCATGATTCTGGAAGCTGAGGCTGGAGAATCACCATGACTGTCAGGCCAGCCCGAACAACATAGTAATTTCCATGGCAATCAAAATACATGAGACCCTGTTTCAAAAATAAATAAAGAACATTTAGCTACAACGTCTGTGTACAAGAAATGCTCTTCTTTACATGTGTACCAAGGGAGAATCACTCTGATTGCAGTTCCCCTACTCAATTTCTCCAGTTCAAAACAATTGCTAAAGGAAATTTAGATTTTCTGAGGTGCGATATCATTATTCTGGTACTTAATAGTGTGGGCAGCCAAAAGAGTTAAGTAGAGTCACAGAGAGGGTTGCATGCCCTAACAGGGTATGTGATCTATTCCTGAGTTGAACAAACTTCAAGGCATGTCCTCAAACATTTCCTGCAAGATTCTTGGCATAACCAGATGTTTTTGTAAAGAATGAGTCATTGATTGCCAAAAGACTAATGTTTATAGTTCTGTGTGTTATACGCTTGGGTCAGCACACCCCAGGAAAACATGCAGCTGGAATTAGTCAAACAATGATGAAAACCACTGAGTGTCCTAATGTACTTTCTGATAATACATGTATAAAAGCTGTAACAGCCCTAAATAAACTGCCACTTGCCAACAGAACATTTCGTCCTCTCCTTTCTTTCATCCCTCACCCTATCTTGTCCCATCTTGCCTCAGCTGGTCTGTGACATAATAGCATTTTTGAAGATCTTCATTAGCAAAGACTTTTTTATTCTGAAGGTTTGCAGTAAATTACCACATGCTAGTGGAATAAAGTACAACTGAAAGTTAAGAATGCAGATAAGTAGAGCTTTTGATTTTGCTGGGAGGGGCTCTTCCACTAGACACATACTGTATCTTACTATCTAGGCAGAACATACTGCATTCAGAGTGATTGACCCAGCACCCTCTTTTTACCAAAGGTTCAAATTTTTGTGGACACATTTGTTCTCAGTTTTTATGCATGAATGAGTCCTTATTTGCCACATCTGTTACCATAGCACTTAAATTTGGCGCTACTACTTGCATTGCATACCAGTACACCTTTTGATACACACACACACACACACACACACACACACACGTACACACACACACACCCATCAAAGAAGAGGCATAGAAATATCCCTTGCTGTTGATTTTATTGTCATCACAGTTGAATACCAATTTTTTTTCCATTTATTTTTATTTTATTGAAATACAAATGTCAATCAGACAGTTTCAAAACACCATAACCATACAGAGTCGATGAAATAATACATTGCAAACTGTTTTCATAATGTTTTGGTATTGTACAAGGTGCATACATGATATTATATTTACAGGTATTTATGTGGCTGAATTATATCACAGATTCAATAATTA
>PVKA01042441.1:0-17413 GCA_004027165.1 Ctenomys sociabilis | reverse complement strand
ATTGGCCGTGACTCATCCACATGGATGACACAGACAAAGGAACTACAGAATAATGTACAGGACTACAAGATAAACCCTGAGAAGACTTCAATGACCACATAGGAAATATAAAGTACATGTGTTGGTATATAAGTTTGGATCTACCTAGGTCTTAACCATCCAGCAGAAAAGCATAAATGTATAAAAATAAAGTATACATTGTGAGCCCATAATATTAAGCTGAGCTGTAAATGGATATGGTCGACAATTTCTTTGAATAACTCCCTATGGTTTCTGTTGTTTTTGTTTTGGCATGAGGTCTTACGAAATTGCTAAGTTTCTTAGACTGGGCACAAACTCACCCAATTCCTTTTCTCAGGCTTCTAGAGTGCTAGCCTTTCAGGCCTGTGCCACTGAGCATGATTCAATATTATGCAGATTTGCAAATATTTGAACACCAATTCAGTGTGTGTGTGTGTGTGTGTGTGTGTGTGTGTGTGTGTGTGTGTTGAGGACTGAACCCAGGAACTCACATATGCCAAGCTAGCATGTTACCTCTGAGCCACATTTCTGACCTTTAGATACCAACTCAGTGTAACATTTCATTTTCATTGGCAGTTCCTCAGTGAACAAAATTTTCACCTTTCTATGGCTTTTATTCCTGTAAAGGAGAAACACAATAAGAAATAAATGTATTGGATACTGAATGATACTATTGTAGAGAGAAAAAAGGAATTAGAGGAACAAAAGAAAATGACACAATTGACAGAAATGTAATTTTAAGTAAGGTTATCCTCTCTAGGGAAATCCTTATTGGTGATATTAGAACTAAATGCAGAAGAGGTAAGGCCTCTTACATAAGCCATGTATCCATTAGAAAATAGTATTTATATTTTAAATATTTTATGTTTTTAGTATCAATATGAGAACTCTCTAATAATATTAATCATTATTTTAATATCAATTGCTGTAAATACAATATTGAGCTGAAAAATGAAATGAAATTGTGAGATGATTTTTGTGGTCGTGGATCATTGCAGTACTTGCAGTGATTTTGTGTCTAGCACACAATGGGCTTTGTATAGATTCTCATGAGTGTATAATAGTCTCTCAAAGAGGTCAATTTTCAAATAAGCCATTGTACTTGCTCAGTGAAAGTATCTTTCTTAGTAATGCTATTTGCTATCATTGAGAGATGTAATTGTAATTCATTCTTAGGCAACATTTCTAAGTGTGGCCATGCCCTATTTCATTTCTTTAATCCCCTTTTAAGATATCAAAATATGACCTATGCTCATTCACAGTGGAGTTCTTCTCATTAAATTTTGAATGCAATCAGGAAATATTTGTAAAAGTTCTATCAATATACTGATTCTCCACATCTCTTTATTAGAGCAAGTTACCACACTTAATAATTTTATTTGGGCTAGTGAGATGGCTCAACAGATTAAGTGCTTGTTTTGGCAAGTGCATGGACCAGGATTTGACCTCGGTTCCTGCATGCCGTGCTGCTGACTGTGTCTGGGCACCATGGTGAACACCTACAATCCCAGCACTGGGAAGGCTGAAGAGAGGAGAATCAGTATGAGTCCAAGCCATGCAGTGAGACCCTGTACCAAATACATATAATGAAAAATATATACATTTTTTTAATTTAATCTCTTCTACTACTCCTGTAAATCTAATCCACGTGTGTCATTTTTTTCCATCCAAACACTGAAGCCACACGTATTAAAGTCTAAATACCTTCTGCATTGCTAATTTTAGGGGCAATTTTGATACTAGAACAGACAATATTGCCCCTGCTCTCCTGATGTATTTGCTACCTCACTTGTCATTTCTCAGTGAGCCTCTTCATTATAGTTTCTGTGTAACTCACTGCTGCCAAACATAGTTGCTACCTTTCCTCTATCAAATCACACTGTTTTACTATTTTACACATCTGCAGGTTGAAATTTTACCTAAATGCTGGGGAAACCTAGATCCACATAGCACAGTGGATCTCTCCTCTGATCTGCAGGCTCCTCTGTATTTTGCAAGCAGCATCTGTGCTTGATGTTCGCTAGGCCCTTCAGCCATCAGGTGAGCAGAGAATTTCATGGTTTGTCTTATTATCACACTATGGGTCTTAATGCACAGCAAATGACTGCTGTATACTTCTGGCTACTTGTGCCAAGCTACAGGCCACCCTAAGCCTTCTCTTTCCCTTTCATTCCATGACAAGACTAATACTATATATTTGTGTCCTTGCATTCAAAATATCCATTTAAGTATCCATCATTTCTGACAGGGATTGTTGCTATAGCCTCTTCGTCTTACTCTGTATCTTTACTTGTTTCCCTACAGCTTTTCCTAGCCATTCAGATTTTAAGTGCAGTCTTAAATCACTACAGATTCCTACAATTACTTCAACATCTTACATATCAAAGCCTGCACTGATGCCGTTGAACATTGTAACTTTTTTTTTTTTTACTTTTGTTTTGTTGTGTTTTGTGGTACCGGGGACTGAACACAGGACCTTGTGCTTGTCAGGCAAGCACTTATTCTATTGAGCTATCTCCCTGGTCCTGAACATTGTAACTGTTGAGGGGAAAAGAAGATATTGCATGATCTGTCTTCTGTCTCCCATTGGTCCCTCTACTTCATCTGGAAATGTTTTTATTTATATTCCTCTTAGAACATTTGGATATATAGTTTTTCTATAAAATTATAGATAGGTTCATCATCCAAGGTCTGTGTTAAACCTGGCCTTTGAAAACAGAATTTCTTTCCAGATATATAGACATTTGCTGACATGTCTTTCAGATCTGCAGCCAACTGCCAGCTCTGCAGTAACAACTCTTGGACCTTGGTACGTAAGGACCCTACCCTTGTTTTTCAGTATGTGTCAACATAGGATGAGGCAAGTATTTGAACTTAAACATTTAATACATTAAAATAAATGACTATACCTTTATGGTTTATCTTGAATCCTTTGAATAGAAAATACAAAATAGTTTAACAATATTTTTCTGATTTAACTTACTTGTAAATACATACACAGAAATATGTGTTGATTTAATGAATCTGCCTGTTATGATCAAATTGTATTTCCAAGTAGTCATTTAATATCCGAACACTCATTGTAGAAAAATTACTGTTTTCATACCATATTCAATAATGTTTGGCATTAAAAAATTTTTGTCTTTTATTTTGAGAAGCTAGTAGATTTAAAATCTTTTATATTAGTACATTATACTATTTCTTTCAGTTATGAAGTGTTTTAAGGACATTTCAATTAGTTTTTCGTATGATGTTTGCTGCCCCTTCTTTGGTTCACTTTAATAATACTTTTATTTTGTTACTGTCTGTTAACAACTCTAAATGTTCCAAAATTAGGCATTTGTGTATTGTACCATTAATATTCTTCTATTTTTTATTCTTTATTACTATGCTCATGGGTTATTTGAATTATGTCACATTGTATCATATTTTTACAGATATTTTTAAATTGCATATATTTGACCTTGTCCTTATTTGTGGTATTTGTGTTTTGTGACATGCATAAAAAATAAAATAAATAAGTGATTTCTTTGATTCAAGTCTTCACAGAGATTTGGAAAACAATTATTTGAGAATACATATGTATGTATTGTGCTAATCCATATCTGAATAATTCCGCACTTAAGGTAAGGAGTTACTGGGGCAGTTTGTAAAGAAGAAGTGACAGTATTATCCTTTCAATAAAAAATTTAAGAAATCAATAATACAAGTCTATGGAAACTGACTATATTTTTCTTCATAATTCTCTTTTTTACTTTCTTGGATCCTAATTATGGGTGTGAACTGTGAGCACCCAAGCAGAGTGGGGCAAAAGCAGGAGTAGGGGGAAGGGAGGTGAGAGCAATGAATGTGTGGCATGAACTCTCCCCAAGTCCACTGGGTGGAAATATTTGTTATGTATCACAAATGTAATAAAGTCCTTTAAAAAATTATTCACATTAATTGTTACGTTACATTGTCTATGTTTCTTTTCTTATTGACTTTATGAAATAATTATAGAAATTTCATCATTTTATCTTCATTCACTAGAATATTATGGTTCAATGACTGTTGTTGCGATACATTTAAAACAGCTGAATTTATCATTAGAATTTAAAACATAAACCATTTAGGCGATATCATCTCTTCCTTTGTCTTTTGCAACTCCCTTTATTATTTGTCTTAATTTATCAATGGAGTCTGCTCTTGCTCTTTCTGTCAGTGTGCACAGCCATGGAGAGCATCAAGGGTGAATTTCCAACCAAAGAAAAGTGATTAAATTATTTCCCTGATATTTATCAAGTCTAATAACACAAGATTTGAACTGTTCTCTCATAGTGTAAAGCAAAATTCATCCATGTTCTTGGGGCAAAAATCCCCTAAAATACACTGGCCCACTCCCAATACTTGAAAGTAGATATTTGTTCTTTTCTTTATATATCAAAATAAAATGAAATGCGACCAAATGGATCACAAAGGGACACTCATGCAAGACACTGCATTTGGGTTTTCCACACAGAATGGACAAACAGTGTATTAGCTCTGGGAGACAATATGCCTGCCTTAATGAAGTGGAAGATGAAGGCCAGGCGGGCAGCAAAGGAGCAAATGAGGTGTGTGAAGGTGGGCGCAGGGGACAGGGAACAGGGATGATTTGAAGAGGAAAGAGAAGACAGAGCCAGTTCTTGTAGGCATGGCTCTTTTCTTTGCACCTCTATATTTTTTTAGTTATGAGTAAAATTGATATTGTATTTCCTTATGAGAATCATAGTTATATAGTTTAATACAGTCTGGAATTGGAAGTCAGCCTTTGAAACATCCTTAAGACTCATATTTGAGTCAAATGAATGTTGCATAGCAGTGAAATTGCTTCCTTAAATTCTGCTTGTATTATTATTTTAATAAATTGTAACTGTTGTTATTACCATTTTGATGATGTTGGAAGAACTTTGGTATTATAGACTGAAGTAGAAATGGGAATTAATACATATAAGAGAATCTGAAATGAAAAAAGGAGATAAATTATATTTCTGTGCAAAGACAAGGCCTTTTTACTTTTCATAGTTCTCTTGATACTGTGATTCAAAAACTATCAGGATTTTGTTCTGAGGGATAAGTGACCATCAGTGACTTAGCGTAAGTTCTTAATTTGAGTGTTAATATAAATGACCCTATTGTCCTACTACAAGGAGAAGGGGAATTAAATGAGTCACCTTGTGTCACAGTACGAAGAAGTGTCATCCTTGATATTATCAGCCTCTGCATTGTGTTAGGAAAACTGATTTTATGTGCTGGAGCAAAACCAATGGCTCATAAACTCACCAGAGGTGAGTGAGTTATGATGGTCTTGGAAATACATTAATGAAATTCTGCAAACATCAGTATGCTACATTAGTCTTCACCACAGTTGGCTTTATTAAATACACAGATAGATGGGAACCTGTCATGTATGCCAATTGTGTTTCTTTTTCAAAATGACCTCAGGAAACATAAATGCATTGTAGATTTTTTTAAAGCTATTCCAGCACCCCATGCAAATGATATCATTTCATAGTTTGGTGATTTAAAACAATGAGGAAGCTCAGGATACTGTCAGCAGAATAATTTGGTATTCATCAAAGACCCATATCGTCTCAGACATCACTGAGGAGAAAAGAGAAGGGACACTGCGAACAAAGCTTTATCCTTAATTTATGTTTGTTTTCTTTCCTTTTTTTGCCCTCTAAAAACTGGTGATATATGATGTCCACTTCATGGTAAATATTTTGAAAGCCAGAATTTTCTATCAAATGAGTGGGGTGACAGGGCCAGAGAGATAGCTCTGTCGTATAAAGCACTGGCTTAGGCAAGCTTAAGCAGGCTCAGGAAACCGCAATTTGATCCTGGGCACACACGCCACACCAGCCCTGTCCTCAGGGCAGGCTGAACTGGCTTAAATAAATAAATAAATAAATAAAAAGTTTAAAAAGAAAAAAGGATGAGTGGGTTTTCTACCATCAGAAAGGACTAAGTTGAACTGATCACTTCAAGGCAATATACATATTGAAATGAGAGTTATGCTATAAATAAAAATTGAAATGTTAAAATTTGTGAAGAAAATTTTCTTTATTACTTAGCTATATGAATAATCAGTTTTTATGTTAATGAATCTAAATTAAAACAAAATATTATTATTATTATTACTATTATTACTGTTATTATTTTGTGGCATCAGGCATTGAACTCTGGATCTTGTGCTTCCCTGGCAAACACTTATTCTACTCAGCTATCTCCCCAGCCCCTAAAAATATTTATTTTTTAAAAAATAAAAATAGTCATGATAAACAAATACTGAATTATGCTGATATATGTACATATATATGGATTATTGCTTCATTTATTTCTACTTTGACACAGTATATAATACATTATGTACTAAGTTTATATTGTGGAACTGGCCTTGCTGGAGTAAAGAATTCTGTGTTTGTGAAGTTAACTGGATACATTGCTCTAAGGCTCATTGTTTAAAACAATCTATTCGGAATTGTAGTGATCTTCCTGTTTCAGCCTCCCCAGTGCTAAAATTATAGCATGTGCCGCCACACCTGGTTCCTGCACGGTGTGCCTATAAGGCACGTGGTACCCAGGATCAAACTCGGGTCCTTGTACTTGCCAGGAAAGTGCTTAAGCCACCAACTATCTCTGCAGCCAAGGTGTGGTTTTTTGATGTGTTAATGAGATATTATTCAAACTGGTAAATTTTCTGACAATCAAGGCGATGAAAGCATTGAGTTCTGTATAAGTAGCTATTTTTGCCTTTATTCAATTACTAGGTGTTAAATATGAAAATGATATTTTGTAGTAACTGGCTAGCAAATGATTGAGCTGTGGAATTTTAGTCTACATTTCTAGATGATGTTATGAGGGAGTTTATATGAAATATTTTGAATATTTTTTAAGGACTAAGAGCTCCTCATTTAAAAATACAAATTTTTAGAAAAAATAAGCTCTAAAAGTAACAGAATATAGTAAGTATTTGATGATGTATGAATCTTGAGTCACTTGCATAGCCTTATGCAAATCTAATACTATAGTAAAAAATACTGAGAAGTAGGAGAAACCATGAATAATGTATTCTCTAAATTACATTGAGGTCTGAGGAGATAGCTCAGCATTCTAAGCACCTGCCTAGCAGTGAAAGGAACCAAGTTCAATTCCTGCTATCACATACCATGCTGGTCCCTGAACCCAGGCACACTGCTCTGGTCCTAAACTGGGTGTGGTAGCATATACCTGTGATGCCAGCACTTGGAAGGCTGGGATAGGAGGATCACTAGGAGTCCCAGCTGCATAGCAAAATCCTTTACCAAATAAATAAATAAATAATAGTTTTAAAACTTATGTTGACTATGTGGTCATAACACCTATGGAAGTTAAGGCTTTGATAGCAATGACTGAATTCAGTGGTATAAATTATGGTGCTGATAAAATATTATAACCTAATTTCATATTCTGGGCACAGGGCTTATTCATATCAAATGCAGAGCTCCACCATGCTCAACTCTCTTATTGCCTATACTGCAGAGCTGACAAAATATGGAAATAAAATATGTCCTTGGAAACCAAGTTTTTGAAATATAAGGTAACAGCAATTCCTTAGCTCTTTTGGTTTCTGTATGTACTTGCAGAATTGGAAATAAGGACAATCAGAAATACTGGAGAAAATGTTAGGTAAAATACACAGAAGACTTGTCACTAACAGAAGAAATTTGTTCTTCTCTCTTTAGTAAAGGTATTGTCACTTTAAGAATTCTTTCAGAACTCTAGTTATCATGCCTGAGAAAGCTGCTCAATGATGGTAATAGTGTTTATTCTCATTATTTCTCTCTTTTTCTCTTACCCCCTCCTCACAAGCAGAGGGCTGAAAAAAAGGCTTCCCTCCTCGACAAAGCAGTAATTGTACCATATAGAGAGCTTTTCAGTGCACTTGAGGGATACTTCATACTTGTCCTTTCCAACTCTTCCTGTCTTAAACCATCCACTATTGTACTGATTCTATGAATTTTCTTTTTTTAGATGGTCACACTCATGACATTATGCATTGTTTGAATTTCTGTGGAGTCTCTCACTTACAATGCCTCTACAGGTTTATCCGTGTTGTCACATATGAAGGAATTTCTATCTTTCTTATTACTTTTTAAGTACAATCTATTCCATGGTAGGTGCCATCGTATTTTCATTGTCCATTCATCTGTCTGTGGCCATTTGATTATTCCCATATCTTGGTCTTTGTGAATAATATTAAAATGTACTGTGAAATACTAAAATGCTAATGAATCTTGAGATTCCAAATTCAATTGCTTTGGAGAAATAGCCAGAGATGAGATTTTTGGCTCATTATAATAGCTCTAGTTTTGAAATTGGAAGAGCTTTCAAACTTTTTGATAGTGGTCACAACGTTTTGCAGGTTTATCTGCAGAGCGTAAGCGTTCCTGTTTCTCCACAATCCCACCAATACTTATTTGTCTTGCTTGTTTAAGCAGTCATGTTTACAGAAAGTGTGTCAACCCCACCCTAAATCAACCTCATTGGTCTAATAAAGTGGCACTGCATTACTTCCAATGAGTAACATTGTAAAAATAAAATTTGTTATGAAAAGCCTTGGAACACAAAGAATATGCAAACTTCTCTGTTACAGCTCCAATGCAAATTTGGAAATCAACATAAAATCTATCTCTATGATGTTAAACATTGGAAACAGAAACATAAGTTTCCTGTATACATAATTCACAAATATAAATTATTTCACTTACAGTGAAATATGGTTTCATTTAACAAGTATTTTTCAAGCACTGTGTTTCCTCAAATGTAGTACCTTTCTCAGAAATCACTGATAGTAACCTAACTGAATGAGGTTTCAATAAAATAGTGTAGATATTTTAAAAATCCCTTAATATATTGTAGAAGAACAATTCCAAGTGAGTTGATCACAAAATATATTGGGTTGGATTCGTACTGCTTGCTGTGCTCTGCTAGCACCGAGATTCACTGCTGGTCGAGGCAAGAAATTAAGAATTTTACCAGACATTAAGAAATTGTTCATGAAAATGAGAACAGGCATCATTTAAAGGTAATCTTTCAGCTGCATTGTATCGACCAGAAATGTGGATGTTAAGTGCCGCCAGTGGACGGTGCTGCCTAATTTCAGTGGGAAAGGTAAGATACTCTTCATGAAGAATTCTCACACCAGGAAAATACTGCCAGAGATTACTAGAGTTTTCTGTGAGTAGAATAAAATTAGAGATTAAGTAGCAATAACTAGCATATTTTCCAGAAACAAATGTAGAACACATAATTATATAATTAGGATTCTATAATTTCAAGGAATATACTGTACAGATCCAGTTAACAACACCCTCATTTCTATAAACCAAGTATCTACCACTTACTCAGATTCTACTTTAATGTGAACTCTATACATCTTTAGTAAGAACACTCTTGTAACATTCCAAGCCCTTGTTATAAGTCACCATTTTCTGGCTAATCTTTGCCCATTTTCCAGATAGCTGTATATATAGTATGTACACTAAGATGATATAAAAATTTGTATAACATGTTGTAAGTTTTCTATATTTTCACTAATAGATCTTGGAATGACACTGCTGTCACGGTGGTAGTTGATGATTTCTCAGAATAAAAACGTGTTTGCCCCCATACACCTTGTAGGGCTATTGAGTTAAATGGAAATAGAGTGGAAGTAAATACATTTAACAAATTGAATAAATCAGAGCTCAGGAGACTAAAGTGCCTGCTTAAGCAGACAAAGGGACCCAGGTTCAATCCCCCATGTGCTGTGTGAGACCCGCCCCTGAGGCCCACTGAGAATGGACATGTTAGCGTGTGCCAGTAATCCCAGTACTGGAGAGACTGAAAACAGGAGGACTATTATGAGTCTGATCTGTGTAGTGAGACTCTGTACACCCTGTACTAAAATATGTTAAGAAAAATGAATGAAACATCATCTTATCTGTGTGTCTCAAGGAGTCGAATACATAAAGGGAAATTTATGTGACATAACTACACCTTTTTTTTTTTTTTTTGGTGGAAACAGGGATTGAACTCAGGATCTTGCACTTTCCAAGGAAGCGCTGATTCTACTGAGCCATTCCCACAGTCCTTATAAACTACATCTTAAATGGCCCTAAAATTTGAAACCCAAAGCTGGTTGACATTTCTGAGGTACTTTTGAAGACTTTTTTTTTTAATTAATAAAACTGGAAAAATTGTGCATTTCTCCATTTCTATCATGCACCATCCAGCATTTCTGTTTTCATTGGCAGAATACAGTTGGATTGGGAGAAAAATGAAAAGGCAATTGTACATTTGATATACAGACATACCCAACTGCTACCCATATTTCATGTATACTAGTGTCATGGGGACCTTAGTCAGGCCCTGCCACTTGATGTATGGTTACTTATAGGTAAACTTTTTCTCCATCTGAAGGAGTAGAAAATACTGCAAGCAGATTACCTTTTTTCCTTTTTCTGTTTTTTTCTTTAATGATGTATTTGGTACATGATCTCACTACCCAGATCAGACTCATAGTAATCCACCCATTTTTAGCCTCCCAAGTGCTGGGATTATAGGTGCACACCACCACCTCAGATTACATTTTTCTGATGAAGATGAATATTCACATTAATAATGTTGTTTGGAATTATATCTTCTATACCTGTGCTATAATAAATGTCATTATATGGTCTGACAAAACATGGTTTTATCATACACCTTGATAGCTTGCCATTACTTTCTTGAGGGGAAAAAGATAGTAATTTTGCACCACTATAAGGATATATGTATAACAGGAAAAGTTGGTTTACCTCATACAAATGAAAGTGTTATTCACTATATTCTGGGTACTCTGTCTGGGAATACATTTGTACATTATGCATAATTAGAAGTTAGCTTTGAACTGTAGTCAATATCTTCGCTAGAGATGTTTTGTGGTATACATAGAGCTGTAGAATGTGGTCTTTAAGTGAAACCACACGTTACTCATGTGTGCTCTCATCCTTGTTAAGGAGGCAGAATAAGGAAAATTGCATTATGCATAGGACAATCGGGCAATTAAATGAATTTTAGTAAGTTTTAGTGACTCTGGAGGGGGAATCATGACAAAAGAGAATCCCAGATACATAAGACACTGTGAATCTGATTCTACTAGCTTCAACTAACTGAGCACATACAAATTGCCCAGCAAAAGTTCAAGATGCATGTGGAAAATCAGGAGTAATACACTCACCTAGATGTAAAGATGTTTTCCAAGTACACTACAGATAAGTTCAGAAGCTTGTGTGTTGAGAACAGAGAGGAAATTCTGGAGATACACAAACCAGAAGATGGTCATGGAGAACAAAGAGAATACAAGATTTTTCACAGAGTCAAGAAAGCAATGATAAATTTTGCAAAGTTGAAAAGCTTTTAGCTCTTCTACATGATGTGGAAATCAATCTAGAAATTTGCATATACTTAGACTCCAAGTCATGGGAACTCAAAATCATTAAACTACCATCAGATATTTGATGAAAGTGATAAACAAACAAAGGTAAAGTTGTGTGAAGCCCTGAAGACTACATGGATTCTACTTACCAATACTAGTGATGGCACAGAGGGAAATATGTATTCTTTAGATGCCTGTTTCCCGAAAATACAGCAGACACTGGCACATCGCACAGCTGACAGTTCCACCTGAAGTACGGTGAGAGTTTGTGTGTGTTGTGCATCTGCTATTGAGGTTTATTTAAGTTAAATGGGAAAAAAGTTGCAGATGTATAAGAAAAGCCCTTAGGGACTTTGCAAAATAAAATAAAATCAAAATTGTAGTTTTTGGGCCATTTTTAATTTTTTTTGTTCTTTTTTTATTAATTTTATTGAGAAACAAAAAGCAGTGAGACAGTTTCAAAACCAATTAGCAGGACAGTTTCAATAGTTAATACATTGCATATTGTTGTCTTAGTGGTTATTCATTGTACAAGATGAAGACATGATATCCTATTACAACATATCTTTGTATTCATTGAATTAAGAGAATATAGATATATCTCTATCGTGACTAATTTGAATATACAGATACAAAATGGTTGTTTATTTGTATCTCATTTTTTGTTTCCTTTTGTCACAGATGGGTATTCCATTGTCATTTAAATATTATAGGTTCATGAATTAAGAAAAATATTCCAATATAGTCCAGTAGTCCATAATAGTAGTGAGTTATCCACAGGACTGACAAAGACAGAAGTTGTTGACTTGAGCCTTTTACAGCTCAGCATATTAATATGGATTTAGTTTTTATACTTTGTTTTTATACTTTTCTACTGGATGGTTAAGACCAAGATAAAGCAAGACCTATACAACAGGAAATGTAACTTTTGTATCTGACAAGTGCAGACAAGTCCCCTCAGGACTTATCCTGAAACACTGTATTGGGTTTTGTAGATCTTTGTCAGTGCAAAATTGCACTTTTCACTTAGCTTTCTCAGCACTCTTTTTCAGAGAAGACCATGATGGTATTTTGTGTCCACAAGCCATACTTAAATAATATTTTATTTATTTCTTCTCAGCCCACAATTACAACAATGAAATGCCAATTTACAGAAATATTTAAGTGAGGAATACTGACTTATTGGATTTTAAGTATTAGACAGAATTCTTCTTCAAGGAAACTTGAGTGGCAATATCAAATGTTGGGTTCCAGTCCATCAACAGAATAAAGTAAAAAATTGTGCAAAAGGTCATATTTTCTATGGCTATTGGCGTAAGTTCCCTTTATTGTTAGTTTTTCTGATTTCACAAATACATTGCCTATCATTCACTAACACTGCTTCTAAGATATAAGGAATTATTTATTTTTTGCCACTGATTATTCTAGATTCTAGGAGAACAATCATATTTAGTTTCCTGTTCTGTACATTGTGGAAACTAAAGGAACTTTGTTGTAACTTCTCAGTGTTAGTTCATGTGTTTTTCCATTTTGAAATTTTATTTCTTTAGTAATATTTGATATCACTAAATCAAATCTATGATTTAGATTATGTTTATTTATACCTCATTTTTTGTGTCTATGTTTTTCCAGAAATAGCTTTTTTAACACTGGCCACAAAAGGAGCCATGGCAAATTTTCAAACTACTGAGTCTTTCTGCTAGTACATTTTCATTGACTTAAAAAATGGAATGCTTCTGGTCACTCTTAGGAATATAATTTCATGTTGGGCCTCTAAGCAGTAATACGGTTGATATAAAGGTTTTAAATCACAAGGAAGTTGTATCTCTCCCTTTATTTTAATTTGAGCATTCACTTTAGAAAACTTGAAATTTTAAGTATGTTTTTTCCTTTGAAAACTAGACAGGCTTTTCAGTCTTATGAGCTTAGGAGATCACTCTCAAAGAGCTGTCTCTTCAGGCCAGAGAGATGGCTCAATAGAATAGGCACTTGCCTGGCAAGCAAAAGGGCCTCAGTTTAATTCCCAGTTCCATAAAAAATAGTTGTCTCTTTAAATTTAAATATTTAGAGCAAGGATGATGGGACTTCAGTCTCCCAGTTTTTCTGGGACAGTCGAAGTCCAGTCTTGGTGAGTTATTTATTTCCAGTTTTAAAAATGGTCTCTTATTATAAAAAGACAAAAAATGTTTTGTATTTGCTTTGGATAAAGACACTTAGTGAATACAGATGATTACTCCAAACGCTAACTCTACATATGTTCGTGACAAATGGTGGTATCAAATTGTCCTTTTGAGGTTGAATTTTTACAGAGAAATCACAATTGTTACACGTCGTATAACCTTGGCTGCATTAAAGCATGAAATTTTCCACCTGTGAAATATCTTCATGAGCGCATTATGATGCACACCTTATTCTGGCTTAATACTTACATAATAGAAAGCATTCTGCTTCTCACCATCTTTATGGATATTAGGAAAGCAAAAATATTTGTTTTTAATTCTCTTTTCCCAATAGCTCGTTATACTTAATCATACATATTTCATTTATATTTTCATGAGCCTTGTCTTTTATCAGTCTATAAGAAGTAACCAGCACCTCCACTTAATGTGCTTCAAAATGTTAATTTTAGGATTTAATATCTTATACTGACAGATCCTTTTAACTCAAGGTATCTTAGCCAAATATTAAACCATGTGTGTTTTTATGTCCCACACTCATAAATTCCCAGCCAAGTAGTACATTCTGTATTTCCTGGACATATACGTAAATCTGCTCTCATTCATAGTAACTTATTTTCTAAAGTACAAATTCACCAATCTTTGAAAATTCATGAATAAACAAGATTATCCCTTTTAGTGTCTGTATATGCTTCTCAACTTGGACATTTTAGTTCAAGATAAAGAAATTTTCAGGGTACTCTTCAAGGAAATGGATATTTTTCTGTTGAAACGCTTACCAAATGTGAATGAATTAGGTGGTCTTGGCTAGTATCATGTAACTATATCTTCTAGGAAAACATGGTGAAATCAAATCTATCATCTTTTAATTGCATATACTTATATCTTTTCTAGGACTCAGAAACTTTATACCTACCAGACATTAATTATGTAGACGACTATTCATTGTTGTATGTTTCATATTTATTACAGACAACTGTTAAGATACTGGAGTAAATTTTTTGGACTGCCAATTATATGATTTTCAGATGCCATAGAAATATTCTAGTTCAGAATCACTTATTAAGCTGGTGAGTAACTTCTCTGAGTACATTAGAACGTATTTGCAATACACTATACTGTCAAAAGTATCAATAATAACCTACAGTAATTGCCTTCACTGTTTTATCATATAAATCCAGCTTTTTATTTTTGTATCATGTTTCCTCTCTACATATATTTCATTTCAATTCAAAATAAGAAATAGCATTACAGTATTGTGATGTAATCATTTCCAGAAGCTATTGTCCTTTGAAATACCATTATCTGTGAGTTCATTATTGTCTTAAATGGGTGGATAAGTCAGTTTTAGAATCCCATTTTAGAGGACTTCCTTCCTAAAATGATTTTCTCTGTTGTAAGGACCTTACTTTCTAGAAGATCAAACAATATAAAATGAGCTAAATTCCAGTGATTGATTTGAATGTCATAGACTTAAAGTGGTTATAAGAAGGAAGTGCACATCTACTATGGGAAGGACGCGATGAAATGCATGATGAAGCAGTGTCTGCCTGGCTGTTGCTGCAGGTTCAGCCCTGAAAAGTAGCTGCGTTCCTAGCAAATATATCTATATATCTATGGCTGTATGGACTAAAATGAGAAAGGGGTAGTGAAGGCATCTGAATAATAGCTGTTCCTAGCAGAATTATTTTATGGCTTGAGGTGGCAATCCTGTAACTGCTAATGTTGGTTTGACCAGTTGCATTTGCAAGACATGGCTACCACACCACTGTCCAGGAATGTGATTCCTTGAATGGCTACCTTCCAGCCCAGCTAAGGCAAACATCAGTGTGTGTACAGAGGAGAAGGGCACCTTCAGAAAGGAGACAGTGTAAATACTGAATGAGAAAAATCTACAGTATTTATAAATACATAAGCTAAATTTTTTTAGGATCACAAAAAATATTGGATCTCAACTTTACACCACACAAAAAATCATTTCTAGACTCTTTTATAATTCATAATTAGGAGGACTGACCAAATAATTCAGCAGATTCAAGTGCTTGCAAGCAGGTGCAGGGGCCAGAGGTTCAATCCCCTGGCCTGCCATTCAGGCCTTGTCCTCTAGGAGATGTCAATTGACACTGGGCATGGTGTCTCACACCTGTAATCCCAGCTCTTGGGAGGTTGTAAACAGGAGGATCACTGTGAGTCAAATCTAGTAGTGAACCCCTGAACAACTTGTAGATGCTTCTTCCCCCGCCCCAAAAAAATAAATAAAATAAAATTCACAAGTATACAATAAGTATAGTCAAAAATTTGGAAAAAATTCAGTTCAACAACTTGGTAGGGGCTGTTATTACTTTGGCAAAAAGTAGTAAGTTTAAATGGGTAATAAGAACACAAAAAATAAAAACTTTAAATGCCTTCAATTTATAGACATTTATTGAACAAAATAAACCATAAAATGTTTAAAAAGAAAACTAAAAAATACAAAAAAAAAAAATGTGGAGTAGGGGGCCGGGGAGATGGCTCAGTGGAATAAGTGTTCCTCTGGCAAACACAAGGACCTGTGTCAATCCCCAGTTCTGCCAAAAAAAAAAGAAAAAAAAATAACAATAAAATAATGTGGAGTATATGTAGGTCACAAAGTCGTAACAATAGACTGTACATGACACCCTGAAGAACAGAAGTAAACAAACATAGGTAAGAAGGACAAAGCATGAATTGTTATTCGAAGTAAAAATAGTACCATGCTGGGATAATGCTAGGTTGGATGTCAAATGCGAACATGCTGAGAGGTGTCTGAAATACAAGTCAGGCTGAGATGGTGATTTTAACTAATAGTGATAGATCACTATTAGTTAAAATCACCATCTCAGCCTGACTTGTATTTCATATAACATATGATTCGCCACTGAACAATAAGGCAGAAGTAGGAGTATAAAAGTGTAAACCATTAGAAAGAATATAAACCCAAATCTGGTTGAAATATGGAAACTTTAAAGTACCTCTAATGTTAAAGAGTTTAGTAGAATACCTATGTTGAGTAGTTTAAGGGATAGGGTAATTATATCCTAATTTTATGAAATGGAGCAATACAAAGAAGCTTCACATTATTTCTAGCTCGTTGGAAGCCACTTTGTATTCCACTCAGCCCTATAAGACACTTACAAAACATAGTTAAGACAGAAATAAATGCACTGAAATTACCTGTACTTATAAACAATAGGAAAAAAAAAGTTTGATTTCAGTGTAAAATGATTGGAAATAATGAGGTTAGAGAGGTCCTGGGTAAGCAAATTGATTCACAGAAATAAATTGGATTTGTTTTCAAGAGTGATAATCAAATAAAAATGTTAGTAATATAAAAGACAGTTTAAACTATCCACAAAGGCTCTAAATTTCCCAGGTCATTATTTAATGTATATTAACTTTAAGTTGCTAAATCATTTTCAATCCTTGTAAGTGAAAGTCAGAACAAACGTGTATATTCTATATAATGTTAGATGGTGAGCTCCATAATAATGTTATTTAATTTTTTCTAAATATTGATGAAAGTATTTTATACATTCATGGATATGAATCATCATAAAAATAGAATAAAGGGAAACATTAAAAGAAATCTGCACATATATAACCATTTTAACAGGATCATACATTTCAAAGTAACATGGACTATTCAGATCTATCTATCTATCTATCTATCTATCTATCTATCTATCTATCTATCTATCTATCTTCTGGATTTATTCTCAAATAAATATATGAGAAA
>PVKA01042440.1:0-12500 GCA_004027165.1 Ctenomys sociabilis | reverse complement strand
TAAAGCTCCAGCACAGAGTGGCAACAGCTCTAAAGGGACATGCCCAAGTGACAATGGTAGATACTTCTAGGGTATAAAGATGACAGATAAAATGCTACAGATTTTTATCCTAGCAATTCTAACCTCATAGCAATAATCATTATATATATATATATATATATATATATATATATATATATATATATATATTCATTCCATGGGTATCTATGGGAGGTTTTTCCCGGAAGCTTCTCAGATGTCAAAATTGGTGGATGCCCAATAGTCTATATGAAATCGTGTGGTATTTGCATAGAACCTATGAAATCCTCCCTTACATTTTAAATCACCTATAGAACACTTAACACATAATACAAAGTAAATTATATATTAGTTCATAAACTTTATTATTTAAGAAATAATTACAAGAAAATGATCTCTATCTGTTCAGTGTCAATGGAACTTTTTCATTTTCAAATATTTTCATCTCTATTTGGTCAAATCTATGGATGTGGAACCAAGTATAGGGCATACCTACTCTATCGCCACTCAATCACACGAAGTCCCTTAAGGTGCTGTTATTTAATTCCCTGAGATATCAACTTCTTAGTCTTCAGAAAAGAGTTCTACAGAGTACAGACTAAATACTAAGTGAATATACCCTCAATTCTGACAAAACTTCAGGCATAGAACTACAAATTGTGAACTTTCAAAATTCTCATCTAAAATGTGGAAAGTGTAAAGCATGCTTCTATACCTTGGGACTATCAAGCTTTGAAATTGTGTTAGCTTGGCATCCAAAAGAGGAGACGAAACTCAGCACTGAGTGGGTTATGGAAATGAGCTCCTGGATTCCAAATGGCTTTTAATGGTCACCCTTCTTTGTTGTTCTACCTCAATTTTCCTAAACACAACATTTCCCATTGCAAAGTTGCTGTCTTTTAGTGGAGACTTTGTCTGTATACAGGGACTGACTGTGAGTCCAGGGAAGAACAGGAACACGGTGTCATCTCTCCTGAAGCAGGATGATTCTGCCTACCCCTGGGGAACATGGCATGCACTTCTAGAGCACTTCATTAGAGCTGTCCTTTTTTGCTGGGCTTGAAGCAGAAGTGGTGAAGAGCTGAGCTCAGACAAGGTCAGCTTTGATCATAAACAAAGATGGATACAGCACTGCAAGAGCATCAATACGGGGGTATTGATTTTTCCCTCAAGGATAGAACTCACTCTTCCCAGTAGACTAAACTCTTGTACAACATGGAAAGAAGTCTCCAAGAGGGTATGAAGAATTAATATCAATCTGATGAACTTGAATTGCACACCAGGCTATATTGGGTCATTCTGGGTCAAAGCTTCTTAGGCAATTTTCCCCCACCTATAAAATAGGGACAATTTTAAAAGCTATTCTCCTGTTCATTGAGAAGTAAAAAAGAGGTCATGCATGTGTTTAACTTAACACAGTTCCTGGAATACTGTGAGCACTTATCACCATCAGTGGTAGCATAATAATGTTGAGTGGCTGAAAAGGAAATGAAGCTCTTCAAAATGAAGCTCTGGACCCAAACTTCATTCAGCTACTGTAATGTCAATGGACAGATATGGCACATGTGGTTCACTTGCCTCATTGGTCAAAGAAACAAATTGGACTGGATTTAGAGTTGTCAACTAGCTGCCCGTAGCAATATTTCATCTGTTCCCTTACTGAGCCTCAGAGCTATGGAGAAATTTCTCCAAAATAACCTAAATGTCTGCTTCTAACACAAATCTGGACAGCATTTTATGTTATAATAACTGACCAGCTCAGGGTTTTTCAACCAACTGTGCAATCTCCAGCTCTCTCTCTCTCTCTCTCCACTATTTTTGAAAAGCTGAAATTATATTTGAAATGCTCCTAGTATTTGAAAATCATAGTGTAACCTCTCTTAAAAAAATTGAAGTGCACTAAAATTAAGAACCACTGAACAAGGTATTCTCTGAAGTTCTGTCAGTGTGACAGGGCTTGGATTCAATAATCACTTATTTTTATACCACTCTAGCCTAAATTTCTTAACAGAGAGTACATGAAAATTGTACATTGAAAATATAATTACTATGCATTTTAAACCTGATGAAACCACAAACGAAAACCCGAACTATACCTTCCCATAGCTTCCCCTTTATACCCACAAGAAAACTTGGAAATGAATTTCCTTAGCTTATTCAAAAAATAATCATTTTAAAATATATAAATATAAAAACTTTGTCATTTTTATGTTTTCCTTTTGCATCTTATTAGTTACCAGTTCCTAAATCAAGTTTTGAATCCATCTCTAGATTTAATGTTTAGATGTTCCACCATAATTACTCCAGGCAAAGAAGAGAAAAATGTACTATTACTCATACTGCGTTAATACCAAAGTTATAACATTAAAAATAACCATTATTTTTCTAAAGAGGAACACAATTTCCAAGTTTCAAAATATTTTCTTAAACCTTCCTTTTTCTTTGCAGCTCGCCTGATTATTTACTGATCTTTCTAATAACTTTTCTCATCTACTTACAACTTTTGGAAAGCTCATTTTAATGCTCTTAAACTTTTAATTAAAAAAAGGAGCGGGTCCAGTTTTATTATTTTAATTCCTTTGCTGCTGAATTTTATATCTCTGTCAACAGCACAGTTAAAGTAAGGCAGGAGTGAAAAATGGTAAAGCAAAATTAAGATTGACATAAAACACTGATTCTTGGGAAAGGAAAGGTTGTCTTCCCAGAAAGCATTTTGCAAAAATTAAAGGGGCTTGTGTTTCTCAGGGCTGGCTGTGTGGGTACTACTGGCACCTAGTGGGTAAAGAACAGAAATGGCGTTACACATCTATAATGCAAAAAACTCCACCGCAGTTACCTGGCTTAGTATCACAGTGGTGCCTTGCCAGGTGGGAAAAACTCCATAAAACTACTTTAACCATGTGGACAAATAAGTTATAGGTTTCCAATCCTGATAATGGGTCCCTCCCTGACAAAGTACTTCATGCTCTGAAGTGCAAGGACTATGTACAAATTCCAGCCAACTAGTTCAACAATAGAATAAAAATAAGATGGAGCAAAGATTTAATGAGACAACCTAAAAAAATGCAATTTATCCTATTTATACTAATTTTACATTCCAGCAATCTTCATAAGCACAGGCAATGCTCATGGAAATGTGAGTCTTTCCTGGGGCCTGAGAACTTGTCAAGAGGTTTAACTGCAGGCTGACATAGGAAAGCACATCAAAGTTAAAGGGTACATCATGGACAAAGGGTGCCCAATTAAAAATTACAAGAGAAAGGCACAGCCAACTTCCAAGACTGGAGTTCTGTAGGTTTTTAGATCATTTTGAATTGAAAATGCATGTTCCTGGGGTGGGAATTCTCCTACAAATGTTTTTATTTTCTCAAAAAGCTACTTTTTGAAATATGATTTGGGATAGGATGAAAACTACTTAATAATACTCTTCTTTTGGCCATAATTTGCTTTATGCTTATTTAAACACAGGTATGAAGTTCTTTATTCTATTAGCACTGCCTGGATATTTCACAAAGCAAGTAGACTCCCAAGGAGGAGACACTGCAAACTAGAGAATTTGTGTTGTGCTAAAAGCTGAAAGACAAAAAAGGTAAGACACATCGTGAACTAAACCAGGCCAAACTGACTTCTGGACTGTGTCTGTCCCAACAGCCACTTGAAACTAATGGATGGAAAATTCTCAAGTCTTTTATAATCCAAAAATTCCAGTTTGACATGGAAAATGAAAATTCCCCCAGCCTAGACATGTGTTAAAATGTCATCACCTCCCACATTGAGGCTTTTCTTTGCTACAAAGCCCACAAAGTCCTCTCTGCTTTTCCACAAATTAAGCCTAACTCATTAAAATATAGCCCTTTAGGGTTTGGCCAATAGCTCCATTTTCTTCCTGCTGTACCAGTACCCTTGGACAGTAGATCTGGGTTTTAGCCCCCAATCCATTGTTTTCGGAGTTCACTTCCAATGTGTGTGTTTTGCCTGCTCACTCTCTCAAAGCAGATCATTCCCTCCTGACCAATCATGTTCACATCTAGCCCTCCACATTCCTCACTCAGTCTCCCCTGTCCAGGCCTTCCTCACTCCCCTGGGAGAACTGTCTAGAGCAAACACTTGATATCACCACAGTCTGCCTGTAGCATGAGTTCTCTCATTTCACTGGCTCTTAACTCTGGGCAACTTATTTAACATGTTAAACCTCAGCTTCCTTGACTCTTTAATGACAATTAAATTGACATTGGATGTTTCTTGTAATCTTTGTCCGCAGGAGGTGGCTGTAGTCTCCACATCAATTTATAGACGGGTTTCTACAAGAAAGCCAGTCACATTATGCCTTGCACAAGTTTATACTTGAATTGCTGCTTATTTAGCACCTATATGAAGTGTAGGAATCTTTGGCTTTTTATAATGATGAAGACATTAAAATTTTTATAATCAATAATAATCATCATGGGTATGATGCTAATTGTGGTAATAAGCACCCACTTGTGGTGTTATCACTGAGATATGATCTACAGCTATAAAAAAAATACTGAGCATAGATCTAGTAGCTAAGTGTCCAGGTCTTAGGCTTTTATTAGCATTCATCTTGGTTTAGTCCACCTCCCAAGATTGTGGACACTTAAGAAGACATCTATTTTATGCATCTTTCAATAAATAACACAGTACTTCCATTCTATAACTTGGCTCCCCATCAGAATTAACTAGGGAGCTTGAAAACTGCCGAGATCCCCAATCCAGATTAAACACCTCAGAATGCCTCTCAAGGGGCTAGTGTGAATGTTTTCCACATGATTTCAATGTCCATTTGGCTGACATTTAGCGAAACACCCTGCTTGCAGCAATAATAATTGCTAATTCAGATCATACTCTCCCTCTAGGGCAAACATTAGGCTAAACACCTTCCTTACCTCATCTCTTTGCAGGAGTTAAAGGCCCTCAGGTGATTCCAGTGTGCAACTAAGTTTGAGAATTCACCTTTTATCAAATTCCCTGGACCCCTTCATGAGGTAAGTTTTGTTGTTATCCCTGTCTTACAGACTGATGTTAAGGGAGCAAACTGAGGTTAAGGAAGGTTCAGCAAGCCAAGAGCTCAAGCCACTTACACAGCAATATTACAGGTGAAAATAGGACACTGCCTCCACCAGCCCCAGCCTTTGTCCACTGCTCTGTCTGGCCTTCACTTGGAGGAGGAAGTGGGAACTAAGTAGAAATAAGCAGTACCCTTCTCCCCACTGGCTGCACTGACAACTAGAAGCACACTTGTGCTCAGTTTAGTTTGGATTTCTCCCTGTTATGCTCAGATTATTGCTTTTCACTAGGTCTCTGGATAGGCCAGAAAAACTAGAGTGTTTTACCATCTTTATGATACCTTTTAGTAGAAGATTTAAGACCAAAACTTATTATTTCACAATATGAAAAATTTCAGAGGCCTTGGCAAGCAGAAGGCCAGGCCTTGCACTCAAATAGCCATGTGCAGATACAAACATTCTCGATCTCAGTGCACATATGAACATCCTCCTTTCTCAGTGCACATTTGGATAACTGATAGTAATGGCCTAGTTTTATTGATTTTTTTTCTTGCTGATTTTTATACAAGGTAAGGTGTTATATCTTCCTTAACTCTAAAAGTTTGTATTCTCATTATGTGCCTGAATAAAATTTTAATCACTTAAGGGATTTAGTTTTATCTCACAAATGATTTTAATGTAAGAGTAAGTGGAAAACAATCTGAGCCAACATTCCCTATAAAGTTTTGAGAGAAAGAATCTTCTCTGGCTTGAAATATTACAATCATAACACTGCACATATATGAGATCTTTATCATATCACAAGAACAGTTTCTGTTTGCTGAGTTAAGAATCAATGCAGTTGGGTCAGAACCATCTCTCTGGCCCCACCTGCTCCCTTGAGCACTTCACTACTGTGAATGCCTAAGATTTCCTTCATGTCTCTCCTTCCAGCACCCACATCCATGTTTTTCAGACTTCAGCATGCAACAGAGCAACAAGTTTACTCAAACACAGCCTGCTGAGCCCTGCCACTGCGGCCGCTACCTCACAAGCCTGGGGCAGAGCCCAAGGATTTTCATTTCCAATGATGTTCTGATTCTGCTGCTGATCCAAGAATAGCACTTTGGAAACCAAGGAGTTGGATCATCGAAAAATCTATTACAAGCTTGATATGAGAGCTTCTTTTATAATTCAAAACTCAGAAACACGGGAGTAAAGCATAAACATCTTCAAAAGGATGTCTTTGATTAACAGCTGCTGGAAATGATATAGCCCTTCATATCTATGGGTTACATGAATTTTCCCATGTATGTATCCATGAATTTTCACCAATTGCCAATCGATAATTTTTTGGAGGAGGAGAGTATATATATATATATATATATATATATATTTGGTGGAACCAGGCATTGATCTCAGGCCCTTGCACTTGCCAGGGAAGTGCTTATTCTTCTAAGCCATCTCCCCAGCCCTGAGAGTGCCTATATTGACCACATATGGTCTTTACATTTTTGTCATGATTCTCTAAACAATACAGTGTAATAGCTATTTACACGGTATCAGATATTACATAGTATATACTGTGTGTGTGTGTGTATATATATATATATATGTTGTATATATATACATAGTATAAACTATTTACATGATACTAAGTATGATATGAGATTATTTAAAGTAGTATACAGGAGGATGCATCCAAATACTACACGTTTTTTCATCAGGGATTTAAGTATCCATGAATTTTGATGCCAAAGCAGAGTCCTGGAATCAATCCCATGTGTTTACCAACGGATATCTAAGGGCCGGCGGTATAGCTCAGCGGACTAAGCACTTGCTTAGGTAAGCTCAGCAACCAGGGTTCGATCCCTGCTTCCACTGGCCGTGCCGGCCCCACCTTCGGGTGCGCTGAGCCGGGGATTGGAGTCCCGGCGTGGTGGCACGTGCCTGTAATCCCAGCACTAGGGAGGCAGAAAGCAAGAGGATCACTATGAATGTGGGCTGCATAGTGAGACCCTATGAAAAAGAAAGAAAGAAAGAAAGAAAGAAAGAAAGAAAGAAAGAAAGAAAGAAAGAAAGAAAGAAAGAAAGAAAGAAAGAAAAACCAACAGATATCTGTTTTGATCAACAAAATGGTAGCAAGTACTTTTTGAACCGTAACAGATTCTGTGCAGGAGCCTCTGCATCAGAAGCCACTTCTTCCATACTAACAGTTGTACTGTTTTTGTGCAGACTGCAGCAGCCTCTGGTCACCTGCAGGTGGCAGGATATTCTAGGCTAAATGTCAACACGTAAAACATTTGACAACTTTCAGCAAAATGTCTCAAAATTGCTGTGTTTAAAAAAGAGAGAAATATTTGAAACTATAATGGCTATGATATTCTGCATAAAAAGAATGTTATTGATAAGTTTGATCATTTATTTTGTAGGACTGGAAAAAGCAAGGTGTACACTTATTATGCAAAGGTGTTAAACACTATATGTTACTGTCTTAATCATTCTCCATAGTTTTACCTGAGAATGTTGTGCAAAGTTTACGTTAATTTTTACCCATAGCAAATAGCAAACAAATGTAAATGTTGAAATTCTATACATCCTTCTAGTTCTACTTATAAAATATTTTAAAAAATGTTTTATGACAGTTTTGTAAATATGCTCAAAGAGAAAGCCAACTCCTACCATTACTTTATCCTCCCTTCTCTCTTATAATAGTTTTTACTTTCTTCATTAGGGTGCTGGTGTTTATTTATTCATATTTCTTCACAGGAATATTGTAAGAATTAAAATTTTAAGTGAGACAATATATGAAAGTAATTTTTAAAAGTAGGCAGAGAGACCTTATTACAAATATGAATCATGGGCCTCAGAAGGATAGGTTCCCATGCTAATTGCAGAAAGGGTAAGTGTAACCCTATTTGGAAAAAAAATCTTTGTAGAAGTGATCAGGTTGGGAATCTCGAGATGAGATCACCCTGGATTAGTTCATCACCCCCAAGTTCAATAGCCAATGTCCTTACAAGAGACACACAGAAGAGTAACAAATGTAACAAAAGGGTTTTAAGACAGAGGCAGACATTAGGCTTCTGTGGCCAAAGGCCGCTGACTGCCTGGCAGCAGCAGAACCTGCAAGACACAAGGAAAGATCACTTATTCAAGCTCCTGGAGAGAAGTGACCATTGTATTACTCAGTATTCCTATTGGTGGGAACAGTACCCAACACCTACAACTTCAAGGAAAGAAGGCTTAACTTTTTTTCCTATCGTTCTAACTTTTTTAACTCATCACTTCTGGGAATTCAGTCCATAGTCAGCTGTCTTCAAGGCAGGAGCACCAAGTTGGAAGGGCATGATGGCTCTTGGATCATGGCACCAGGGAGAAAGCAGGAATATAACTGCAGGGTGGAAAGGGCAAGGGACCCAAGGCCATGCTTCCATGACCCACCCAGGCACTCCTAGAAGTATGTGCCATAAATTCCTGGGGCAGATCCCAGAGCCAATCAAGTTGAAATTCCATCCTTACCACTACCATCCAATCCCTTTGTAACTTCCTATCTAACTACATCTCCTTGAACAAAACTTGATCTCCAAACAAAGGCATAGCATATTCATAACTCTGCCTAACGTAATACAACTGTCCCCAGTACTACTGGATATGCAGTAATTCTTCCCCCAAAGTCTCAACAGAATCACTCATCTATTTTTCCTTACTGCATTCTGGGGCTTCTCTAGCCCACATCTACAAAACTGTCCAAATTCCTCTGCAATCCCTTTTCTCTGGCACAAATTTTCTGTACTGTCTTTTCTGTTGCTGGAAAGAATGCCCAACATTTTCAAGATTTAATGTTTGGAGTAACTCAAGGCATAAGAAGCAGTCTCCAAAGCGCAGGCGTGAGAGAAAGACAGGTGGTGCAAAGCTGTGTAGTTCATGACTCTATGGAGCACAACAGAGCAACACTACCTGAGTGAAAGGGGCAGTGGCCAGGCTTAGCCCCAAGGATGCACCATAACTGAGCTTGGAACACCTACATGGATGCCCTGCCAATCCCAGGGACAGATTCAAAGCCCACCAGCCTTGAACTACCATGTCCTGCTAACACCTTGATTGTGTACTTTTGACTGCTGATACTAAGGCACTAGCTTTGCTATTATCAGCCATATAGCTCATGGGAATGTATTTACCAGCTCTTGGGAATTAATTGATACTGTCACCAAAATGATAGTTAAGATTTGTTGATCTACAGTTTCTTTAGTAGCAAACCCTATGCACATAGTACTTATCCATGTAACAGCATATTAACTGACCCCTAATAGCATTCCTATTTCAGAAATCAGGAAACTGAGACCTAAGGAAGTTGGATAACATCCAAGTTACTTTTTTCACTGTTGTGACAAAATACCAAACACCCAAAATTAAAGTAGGAAAAGTTTATCGTAGCTCGCAGTGTATAGAAGTGTCAGTTCACAGTTGGCTATGAAGGTGGCGTGGCGCTTGGCAGAGGAGAAAAGTTCATGGCAGGCAGAAGGCAGCAGACAATCAAGTAATGAAGCAGCAAGCAACAAGCTACCAGAAGCCTTTAGGGCAGAGAGCACTCTCACCTAGGGTGGGATTTCCCATTTTGTACACCTAGAGCTATGCCAAACCAATCAGTGACCTAATTGGGTAACCCAACACCCTTGATGCCAGCATCACATACCCAACCCCAGTGGCATACAGTCTAAGCCTAGCCACCTCCAAAGAGCTCTACCTGTCACCACGTGAGGCTTTGGTGAAACATCTCAACACAAGCCCTAAAAGATAACATGGCATGGGTCCTACAGTTACAAAAGGGCAGTTCTGAGTCTCCAAGTTAGATGGACCTGATGCTAAACCTCATTGTATTCACTTCTTTTTAATACTGGTATATGGGGGGGGGGGGGTTGCTTGTTTGGTTGGTTGGTGGATTATTTTTTTCTTTTTTCTTTTTGTATTTAGGACAGGGTATGCAGGGTATAGAGGGTCTCACTGCATAGATCAGACTCAGCAATCCTCCTGTTTACAGCCTCCCAAATGCTGGGATTACAGACTCATGCTACCACCCAGTCTCAGTGTGCCCCAGGGCTGGGGCCTGCATAGCAGGCCAGGGAATAGAATTCCCAGCCCCTACATCTGCTTAAGTAGGCACTTTAATCTGCTGAGCTATTTGGCTAGCCCTTGCTGTATGTGTTAAAGAAAAAAAAAAAAAAAAAAAAAACAGATGAATGGGAGCATCCATCCCTTAATTTTTACCTGAAATCACATCTTTGAATGACGAAAGGTTTAACAAATTCAGAAGAATTTTTTTAATTGATACTGAGTTTAGTAACAGTAGGTTTGGCCTGAGCAGTACATTTGTCTGCATACTGATGACTATAACAGGTGAGGCCTGGGTAGATGTCATTTCAATCAGTCAATCCCTGCATTGAATAAATTTCAGAAAATCTTAATTTTTATATTTCAGATTATATTGTTATATAAGACTTAATGTAAAATATGTGCAATCAATATATAAATAATTGGACTGGTAAGTGGGCAACTCTCTGAAACTCATTACAGTGAGCAGGATGTCTTGGTCCTGCTAGAAGAGTTGGTTGAGTATGAGAGTCAGTGTTAGCGGAACAGCCTAAAGCAGAATCAACTTCATGTTTAAGAGTATTAGAAGTATTTTTGAACATGAAGTAATTTGTATTCCCAGAAATGTAATATTTCTGCTTCCTCAGATTTGAATTAAGTCATTTTCAGAAACTGAGAAATGTGTACGCCCTCTTCACAATAACTCCTGAGCAATAGATATTTCTGTAGAACAAAGTCATCCATATTTGCAACAATACTTCTCACTCACTCCTTCAGCCCCTCTTTCTCCTTTTGTCACTTTTCAAAGAATGGTGGCTTATGTCATGCCAGTTAAATAACTTAAAGATGGGATTCCACTCATTTTTCTCTGGATAGAAAGTATCACACCATCAGACTATTTGAAATTATATCTTTAGTATAGTGCTTGAAATGCCATAAATACTCAGTGACAGGGAGCAATCTTTTTAAAGCTACTCCTGATACTCTAATTAATGTTATTTGATAATTATATCCACTTAGTAAGGAAAATGGTCCTATTAGATGATCTTAAAAAATAGCTTTTCTTAGGGCACAGCCAGATTCCTGGACCATGAATAGTAACATGACTGCAGTGTTGCAATTCTGTGCATCAAAAGAATATGAGATACTAAACAAAGGGATTATTTTATGGCCCTTAAAATATAAGAACCAGTCTAGGGACATGAGTTTCTGTGGATGAGTTTCTGCATCCTTTTTTCCCCTCAAATACCACAGCATCTGTCCAAAGGAAAGGCCTGGCTCCTCTTGGCCTGACAAGTCTCCTAAAACTCTTATTTTCCTCCTTATGAGTTATTATCCCAACTAGACATTTGTAATCAGCTAGACCAACCTCAACTAAAACATTCATTAGAAAGGCCGGCCTGTCACTTTCTTGGCTGTTCAGAGCTACATTGCAGAAAGAAGAAAAGGAGACTCAAAAGATCTGTGAGTTAGCACCATCACTTTCCCCATACAGCTAAATTTTACATACAGCTAAACATACATATTTATTCATTTGTTAAATTGCAGATCCTGTCTGTCTTTCTGTTCTTAGATGTCACTGATATTCTCCACTGGATCAAATTATCTGCTGCATCGTGATGCTCTCAGACTGCCCCACACATGAGGCACGTGAGGACCATCATGGCTCTGTGGACATTAGCCGGTAAGAAGTGCAGCGCGCCATTCAGAAGAGGGCCTTATGGCGAGCCCTGCCTCCGGGACACACACCGTCACCCGCAGAGAGTGCAGAGAAACCGAGAGACATAAAAAATGCAGGATGTAAAGATATCCATTCATCTTCTGTTTCTATGGTTCTTTTTTATCTTCTGATATTTTCCAATTCATTACGTTATCTTAGAGTAATCAAATATTCTCTTGAAAAAGAAAGACCCATGGGAAACAAAATAATGTACAAAGCCGGAGAACATTTAAATGAGCTTCCCACTGACAAAACTGAGAAATCAGAACAGAAATTTAGACCCCTCACTGCAGACACACTACCAAAGGAAAAATTTAACATAGCTAAGTCATTTCTTGTTTGGGGTGGTAATTTTTCTTTCTCTGAATTAAGTTTATTAACATGTGAGGTACTGCATCCTCTCTTTAGGACTAAGAATAATGAACAGAAGAGATACTTCACTGCAGCATTTCATTGCTTTACATACTTTCTAAAACATTTGCTTAAGAAGGACGTAGCACACATCCCAAAAAAGTACACAATTATTGTAGTGCTTAGTAACAAAGTCAGTACACCTGCGTACCCAGCCCTCAGATCAAAGAATAGGACATTGTCATCAGTCTAAACAGTCATTCAAGCCTATTAAAAGGGTGTAATTCAAATTACCTGCTTTTCTTTTCTTTTTTTTT
>PVKA01042439.1:0-17421 GCA_004027165.1 Ctenomys sociabilis | reverse complement strand
TTTCTTTTTCAAGCCATAGCCATTTACTTCAGATCACAAAACTTGAGATGCACACTTAACATATAACCTTCTTATATTATTTAACTGCAAATAAAGTTTCTTTTTAGGGCATCAGTGCAACCAAGTTGGAATTATCTAAATAAACTTCTAATTCCATTCTTTTTTTTTTTTTTTTTTTTTTTTTTTTTTTTGTGGAACTGGGGATTGAACTCAGGCCCTTGCGCTTGCCAGAGAAGAGCTTATTCCACTGAGCAATCTCCCCGGCCCCTTTAATTCCATTCTTAAAGTATTATAAATAGACTATATTGAGAATAAACTTAAACATTACCTTTTTTTTTTTAGGACTAATGATAAATGATGAGGTAGAATAGCTTCAGCAGATTTCCTAGCCCTAGATCCTTAAATTAAGTTTGCACTGACTTTAAATACTGGTGGCTTTTTAGGAATGAGAGATCTGTGTTATTGAATACCCACTCTTTAATGCAAAGACTTACGTTTACTTTTTCAAATGGTTCATTCTCACTAACATGTAAGCCCTTCACAGACCCTTAATAAAAGACCAATCTGTAAAACTGGGTTGTTTTAATGTTTTTACAATTTAATAAATAGTTTTCTTGATGAATGTAGTCATGAGAGTTGTTCAGCAGTATTCAAGTTATGGTTTTCCCGATTGGTCTGTAGTGTTCAATAAGTGTAAGAAGTTACTGTGTGAAACATCTGTCAGACGAGGAAGACTGCACTGATGCGTCCATCATTTTCAGGGCTGTTGTTTACCTGGGAATATTTGCCTGGGTTATTACCCTGCCTCCTTGTGTCACGAGGCCCAACTCGCTCATGTTCACCTCAATCACTGTTCCTTTGGCCGTAACACCCGAAGTTGTATACAGTGGTGATGAAGGATTCTTTTTCACACCAAGTATTGGCAGGCAAAAGGTGGCTTTCAGTTCAGGACGTGTTACATGGGCCTTCTTAAAACGTAAGCCCATTGGCCTAATGAATCTTTCATTAGGTGGTTTTCTTGTAAAGCCATCTCCAACAAAGCAGACTTTAGTAACCATTCTCTCCCACGCCTTCTTTTTTCTCTTTCCAGCTCGAATAACTTTTAATACTTCTGTTTCTCCTTGGGCATGTGCTTTGGGCAGAGGAACTTCCCATTTTCCCGCCTTTTCTTTTCATTTCTGTTTAATCATGTTGGAAAGTACTTTTGCACGAGACTGTCCCTCTCTGTCCAGCAGGCAGGCAGGTACTGCTCCTTGTGGAGTCTTTCCGTCATTCTTTTGTTTGGTGCTTCTCTTTTCATGCATTTTGATAGTCTTCTTCATTTGTATTTTCTCTGCATCACACTACAGCTTAATCTTCAGGTCAATCATTTGTTTTATCTTCTTTGAACGTTCCTGAGCCTCTCAACTCTCCTTCTTTCTCTCTTTCTCATGGCAACCCAAGCAGTGCCCATAGTGTTCATGATGTAATTCAACATATTCATTCTGTGGCATGATGACAGCTGCAGAGCCACTGGTGGCCTTAGGTGTGCAAAGAGAAGCCCTAATTTTAGGGTGTCCCAGACACTTGAGCTGCCTCCTAAGTTTTTATTATTTTGTAATGTATTTTAGTACAGAGTCTACAGAGTCTCACCACGTAGATCAGACTCATAGTGATTCTCTTGCTTTTAGTCTCCCAAGCACTGGGATTACAGGTGCACCACCATGCCCAGCACAGCATGCCGGGGATTGAACCCTAACCGTCGCACTCTGCCTAAGCAGGTGCTTTAGTCCGTTGAGCTATCTGGCTGGCCATAGAGCTGAAGTTTCAATCTCAGAATGTAACCCAACTAACATGGAAATAGCTTGCAGAGTGCATTGAATGCCAAGCTGCGAAGTTAGAACACGGACCTAGGCACCCCAGGAAATGTTTTGAGTAAGCAAAAGCACCCTCTTATGAATTTAATCAGCAAACATATCCACAGAGCATTTTATGTTCCCTGTGCTGGACCAAGGGTGCCCTGGTCAGCGTCAGGAGCTGGCAACACACTGCAAAAGCTCACTAATTTCAGTCAATATAAAATAAATAAATAAATGGAAGAGGGGGCAGTACTCAGAATTATAGCAGTGAACTACATCCCCAGGCCTGTCTTTCCTTCCTTCCCTCCCTCCATTCCTTCCTCCCTCCCTTCTTTCCTTCTTCCTACCTTCCTTCCTTTTTTCTTCTTATCTGTCTGTCTGTCTGTCTGTCTGTCTGTCTGCCTGTCTGTCTATCATATCTTAAGATAAGGTCTCAATAAATTGCCTGGGCTGGACTTCAACTTGTGATCCTCCTGCCTCAGCCTCCTGAATAGAAGGGATGACAGGTGTTCACCACCCTTCCAGATAGTAACCGATTTCACCTCTGAGTGAGTCCAAGCCACTGCATTAACTCCTCATCCATGTAGGTTGCTTATCCCGAGACAGTGTTAAGAATCCTCCATGGAAGGCAGGACAAGTTGTCCCTTTGTGCAGCAGTACCAGAAAGACTGAGCAGAGGTGGCCTTTTAGGTGGCTTCTAGAGCCGAGCTGTGGGTGACTGGCAGGGCAGGGAAGACCTAGGGACTGCCCTGCATGAAGGAAGGGCGAGGATGAGCAGGCTGACGGTGAGCCACCTCTGGCCTCCTGAGCAGCAGTGATGAGGGTGGGGTAGCGATGGGGAGTCAGCTCAGAGGGCAGCAGAGGTGCCATCAGGTGGCCAACAGGATGGGGTACACAGGGACATCATTTTGGCGCCAGAACATGGGCTCAAGTCTGGTCCTGCTCTGTGACCCAGGGCATGCTGCCCCACCTTTCTGAATCTCAGAGGGGACATAAATGACCTCTTTGCTCTGCTGCTTCAAAGGAGACCAAGTGGGATGCTGGGACCCCTGAAAACTGCTAAACTGTGTGAAAGTATTTAAGATGCTTTGAGGATAGAGGAATGGTGACTTTACTTATTTATTTATTCATTCATTTTGGAGCTTTTTGAGACTGGATCTCACTGTATAGGTTAGGCTGGCCTCAAACTCAAGATTATCTTCCTGGTTCAGCTTCCTGAGTGCTGGGCTGGGAAACATGCACTATCACCCCCGGCAGGAAAAGTGACTTTAGACTAGTATGTCAGAGTCCTTAAATACTTCTTGGAAACTATAGCAACAAGCAGAATTGGGGCCCAAGGATGGCAGTGACTGATTAGGGCTCAGCTGGCCCCTAGATCGCCACATTGGGGTCAAGCTAAGCACACATTTCTCTTCTCATTCCTGCCCTGCCCTCCCAAAGCACCTGTCACTGGGGAAGAACACAAGCAAATTTTCTCTGTTCCAGAAAGCAGAAAGTAGTTATCTAGCTTGGAAACTGCTCCTGGGATAATAAATAGAGTTGTTACCGAGTTCCAGGCCAAGGCCTTGCCTGGTTTGATGCCACCCACTTGGCTGGACCATCCCTGTCCCCACCCGGTCCTCCTGGGGTCCCAGGTCTGAGCGTAGCCCACACTATCACATCTGGGTACTGCATGCTCTATGGACTCAAAACAGCTCTGCTGCAACCTGTAGGGCCTCCTCAGTGTCCTCCTAGCTTGGTTCTCTAGTTTACAGCTTTTGCTAAGGCTTTGGTCTCAGGAGGTAACTCTTCAAATCCAGAACCTTAACAGCAGAGGATGAGAAAAGTGCCCTTCAATGCCCAGTGAGTCCTTGGTGGGGTCACTTGTGACAGCAATACAGTCCCCTGAGGCCATGAGCTGCTGGAGCTCAGAAACATAGTTGTTTCTAGCATAGTTGGATAACCTCTCTGCTTCCAAAGATACATTTTTTTTTTACTTTTTTGTATTTTAGGGAAGGCTCTACAGGGCGTTCAGGGTCTCACTACTAGATCAGACTCCTGGAAGTGATCCGCTGTTCACAGCCTCCTGAGAGCTGGGATTACAGGTGCAGCACCACAACGCCCAGTCTTCAATCACTGTCTGAGCACGATGGGGGTGGGGGTGGCACAGCAGGCCTGGGGATTGAACCCCCTTCCCCACTCCTCCCTGCCCCGTGCCTGCTTGCAGGCGCTTTAATCCGCTGAGCTATTTGGCTGGCCCTCACATATATTCTTTCCTAGACATTGTGATGTGTCCAGGAAACAGGGAGAGAGCCAGGCTGAAGGCCATGTCCACTCCTGGCTGCCTCCCAGGGAGAAGTCATGGCTCAGGTGGCCAGATCCTGTGCCTGCCAGGTGAGCATGTTGTGTAACACATGAAGTACCGTGGAGTGCCCTCTTCAATAGTGGGCTGCTCCAGACCCAGGGAAAGCTGGCGTTACCCTGTTTGAAGCCAGGAGTGGTGACACATGCCTGCAATTCTAGCACTGCGAAGGCTAAGACAAGAGCATCGTCAGGAGTTTGAGACCAGTCTGGGCTACACAGTGAGTTCAAAGCCAGCCTGAAAGCCGGGCGTGGTGGCGCAGGCCTGTAATCCCAGCACTCGGGAGGCTGAGGCAGGAGGATTGTTGTGAGTTTGAGACCAGCCTGAGCTACAAAGTGAGCTTAAGGCCAGCCTGAACTGCATAGTGACACCCTGTCTCAAAAAGACAAAAAAAAAACAAAAAAAAACAAAGCCAGCCTGAACTACGTAGCGAGACCCTGTCCCCCATCCCCACCTCTCCCCAAAAACAACTGAGGGCTGGGGATATAGCTTAGTGGCACAGTGCCCGCCAAGCATGGGGTCATGAGTTCAATTACTAAAGTACAATACAGCAACAAACAAAAATACCTATTGGTTGCAACAAGCTATTTAGTGTGAAGGGATAACTATCAGGATACACCTGATGATTCTTTTATCCACATCAGTTGCTGATTAAAAAGTTAAAGTGATCCAGTGTGCAGAGTATTTAGAAAGGCATAATAAATTTCCCTTTAACCTCATAGATATCCATATTCAGACCATGTTAATGCATCCCTGGCAACATAGCCAAGCATAGAACCCAGACCCAGCTTTCCCTGGAAAGAGGCAGAAGAGCCCAAAGGCCAAGGGCCGCATCACCAGCCTCGGCCTTCTGACCACATTTTATCCTACACAGTCCCCAGGCCCCATGGGGGAGGCCTGCTAGGATGACTGATGGAGGAGCCAGCCTCTCCGACGCCTGCCAGAGAAAGTACTTTGTGCCTCACTGCCTGGAAAGATCAAGTGGAACATGGCTTTCGCACTGCGGGTTACTCTGCTCATTCTCAGCCCTCCCTCACATGTGCTGTGGGGTGTGGGGTGACTTGTTTGCCTTTTACATCACTGACCACTGGGCCAAGGGCCAGGACTCCTCAGCGGCTTCTTTGTGAGTCTGAGCCAGGAGGGATCCTGTGCATTAGATCTGCACTTTCCTCTCCAGCTTCCCCACTGCCCGATGACTGCATCCTCCTGAGACTCAGCGCTAGAGAGCAGCTCCGAGGGCTATCACTGCACGGCGTGGGGATGGTGGATCTCGGCCCCCTGCCTGTGTGCTCCTTGCCATCAGGTCCAGTTCAGTGTCACCTCTTCAGGGACCCACCCTGCTTCCTGGCAGTCATGCATGGGCTCACTCTCCTCTTAACTCCCATCATGGGTATGTTTTCTGTCCCCACTTCTTACATTCTTTGTTTGTTTGTTTGTTTGAGACAGGGTCTCGCTCTCTAGTTCAGGCTGGTCTTGAACTCACCATGTAGCTCAGGCTGGCTTTACAGTAGAGGCACTCCTCCTGCCTCCACCTCCTGAGTGCTGAGATTCCAGGTATGCGTCACCACATCCAGATCACTTTTCATTCTGTTGTAGGTGTCGAGTCTTTCTCTACGCATCAGTCTCTCCTGATGGATTCTCAGTCCTTGGAGGGCCAGCACCCACTGGGGAATCCCGGTTCTACATTTCCAAAATGTGCATCTCTAAGCACAGGACAATTTCTTCTTGGCCTTTTGACAGAGACTCAGTGTCATATCTAAGAGGAGGACATTGCCTTTTTTGTTTTTTTAAAACTGTGAGATGGGAATTGCAATATGTTTATTTAAGGATTTGTGACAATGTAGGGTATCAAGTCAATGACATATTACCAGACACAAAAATGACATTCCAGGGCTGGTGAGATAGCTCACTGGACTAAGTACCTGCTTAGGCAAGTGCAGGTACCAGCGTTCGATCCATGGCACCACATGCCACATTGGCCCTGACCTCTGGCACTCTGAGCCAGCCACCAAAACCAGGCATGGTGGCACACGCCTGCAATCCCAGCACTGGGGAGGCTGAAAACAAGAGGATCATTATGAGTCTGAGCTGTGAGTCTGACCCTGCACAAAATATATGAAAAAAAGGGACATTCCATAAATACACTAGAGAATGGGTGGAGCATTGGTTGACTTGGGCTGTGTCCCCTGCGCTAGGTTTGGGACACCCCTGGGTGCTCAGCACATGACTGTGTCACCTCTGGCTGTGCAGCTCCAAGGGATCAGGCCTGAGGCTCACTTGCCACGGCCACCTTCTTCGAGCCAATGTGGGAGCTGACAGGAGCTGGATGGAGGAAGGGATGAAACTGTTAAGTGAGACTGTGTCTGTGCAGGTGTGTGTGGTTCTGGGACAAATGGGCTGAACAGCCAGGCAATCTGAACCCCAAAGGATCTTGGGTGGCACACATTAAGAAATTGGGGGTTTTAATCCACAGACTTCAGAAAGACATGAAAAGGATTTTTTTTTTTTTAAACGGGAACCCTCTACCTAGTCTATGTTTTTTCTTGCATGGGATTTTGAGCCCAAGGCCTTCCCACTGAGCTACATCTTATCTTCTTCTTTTTTTAAAAAATGTTCAGGCAGGATATTTCTAAGTCCCTGAATCCCTAAGTCCCTAAGGCTCTATAGTCCTCCTGCCTCAGCCTTCCAGAGTGTTGGGATTGCAGGTGTGCACCACTGCACCCAGCTTAGAGTAGCACATGTGGAGAATCAACCCTGGCACCCACACAGTGAGGCCGACGGGAGTGTTGTCTGTGCTGGAAATGGGAGTGGATTGTGAGGCTGTTTGCCGCACAGGGATGAGGCGCAGCCTGATGCGGACTGAGGCAGGACGTAAAGGGGAGACGGTGATATGGGTAACAAACAAAAGGAATCATCAAGACTCCCGTACTTCTGGGATCTTGGGCTGAAGGAGGAAAAAGCCTCTGGGATGACGTCAAAGGTTCGGGCTGGGCAACTGCAGGAGAAGAGCAAATGAAATGAGTAGTTCCTAAGGTGGGTGACTCACGTTCACTGGGGTCTCCAGGCAAAGCACACCTTCTCATGCCTCTACTTAGCCTTGCTGAGCAAGGAGCTGCGGCCTCTTCTGCCTGTGGGCACCCTGAGGCTCAGGCCCTTGACTGTAGCACTGCAGCTTCTCTCTGGTCCCCAGCAGTGAGTACATTCCACAGGGAGTGCCCTTTGCTCCCAGGGCAGGCTGGGCTGCCGTGACACATCATGGGCAGGGCACAAAGTTGGCACTGGCCAGCTGGCAGTCCTGCCAGCAATTGCTTGGTCATTGTTTGGCTGTGCCCCATGTCCAGTGAAGTCCTCAGACTGACCCAGTGTGCCCAACTGGCTGTTTCCACAGGGCTGGCACAGCTAAGGGCCTTCCTGCCACCTTCAGGATTCTGCCCAGGACAGCATTCAGGGTCAGATGCTGGTGGGGACTGGGAGCCCTCAGGAGGTTTGAATAGAGCCAAGCAAGTTGCAGAGCTCTTTTCTTGGCATCTGTCAGTGAGCTTCACCAAAATGCAAGGTGGGGCTAGCCAGGGAGGTCAGTGCTGGCTGCAAACGAAAGCTGGTGGCAGAGTCCAGGAGAGGAAGGACAGGGTGTGGAAGCCAGTGCAGCCAGGGCACACCATTTATAAAATGTCAACAGGCAAAGGAAGCTTTGGAGGCCAAGTGCCTGGCCTTGCATCCCAAGGAGGTGCACTGCACTCAGGGCTCTGATGTCTGACCCCTGGCAGCCTGAGCAGCTCACAGAAGGACCCTCCATGCCACTGTGGAGGGCTTTGGAGAGCAGCTCAGAGGCTCTGTACACGCAGCTGTGCAGAAACTGGGAATTCCACAGAGCTGAGAAAATGAGGTCGCTGCAAAAGCCACCATGTCTGTGACTACGGACTCTTACTTCTGCTTCGAGGCAGGAAATATCTTCAGCCCAGTCTGGCCAGCGCACTCCTCCCTGGTGACGGTACTTTCAGAAGGAGTAGCAGACATTTTCAGATCCCTCGGGAACAGTTTTGTTCCTGAATTGTGAATCATCATTTTGGAACTGGCTGCCTGGGACTGGGAGGGCCTTGCTCGCCTATGAATTCGTTCACTGTAGGACAGGAAAGCTATGAGGTCTGGTCTTGAGCTTTTCCTCTGTTGTGCATGGCTGGCATCCAAAATGTCCCCTAGAAGGCTCATAGTGTTGAAGGCTCAGCTGTCAGTTGATGGACATTTGAAAAGTGACTGCAAGCTCTAACTTGGCTGGTGGAGCACACAGGTCAAAGGACATCTTAGGAGATGGGGACTGACTTGATTTTCCCTGGGAAAATGGTGTTGAGGGCCCCGGTCTGTGCGGCCCCAGTCTTTTCCTTTCTCATTGTTTTTCCCTCTCTCTGCTTCTAGGCTGTCCTGAGGTGAGCAGCCTTTCTCTGCCACATCCTTCCACATGATTGTGTGTCAGCACAGGCCAAGAGTAACCCTGGTGTCTACCCATGGACTGAATCTCTGAAACCATGGGTCAAAATAAATCTTCCTCCTTAGATTTGGTTTATGTTAGGTGTTTTGTCACAATGACAGGAAGGCGATGAACCCATCCTCCAAAATGCCACATAAAGCTTCAGAGAATTGCTTTAGCTAAAATCTCTTGCCAGAGCTGGGTGTGGTGGCGCAGGCCTGTAATCCCAGCACTCGGGAGGCTGAGGCAGGAGGATTGTTGGTGAGTTCGAGACCAGCCTGAGCTACAAAGTGAGCTTAAGGCCAGCCTGAACTTCAGTGAGACCCTGTCTCGAAAAGACCAAAAAAAATAAAATAAAATCTCTTGCCATGCCATTGGAAATAGACACTTCTAGGTCCCTTCACAGATGAAGGGATTCTGTAGGTCTATCTTGGAATTGGAGTTTTAAAAGAATATTTGGAAACCTTTATGACTTGGAAAACAGCAATGCATTGAGCCCAGGGTCACTGGAAGGGATGTAGGCCCAGTCCAGGGTCATCGCCACCCAAGTCCCAACAATAGGGAGATGCTGGTCTGAGGACACAGGAACCTGGGGGTGGAAGAGGTCTGTGTTGGGCACAAGGATAAGGAGGAAGGCTCTGGGGAAAGCGAAGTTCTCAGAACAGGTTGAGGGATAAGGATTTTGCCAACCCTCCACAGTTCTTCAGAGTTCTTTCTTTTTCTCTTTCTTTCTTTTTTTTTAAAAAAATGTATTTGGCATAGGCTCTACAGGGTCTCACACATAGATCAGACTTGTAGTGATTCTCCTGTTTTCAGCCTTCCAAATGCTGAGATTACAGGTGCATGCCACCATGCCCAGTCTCATTTACCATCTCAGCACACCCCAGGGGGCAGGGCTGGCACGGCACACAGAAGATTGAACCCTGACCACTGCACTCTGCCTAAGCAGGCACTTTAGTCTGCTGAGCTATCTGGCTGGCCCTTCTTTTTTAAAAAAATCATCTATGTATGTATATATGCGTGTATTTATTTATTTGGTACAGGGTCTCGCTACACAGTTCAGACTCAGAGTGATCCTCTTGTCTCAATCTCCCCAGCACTTGGATTACAGTCATGTGCCACCATGCTCAGCTTCAGTGGCTGGCTTGGCACAAGACTGGCACAGCATGTGGTACTAAAGATGGAACCCAGGTCCTTGCACTTGCCAAACAGGGGCTTAGACTGCCAAGCTACCTCCCCAGTCCTCTTCAGAGTTCTTGAGAAGACAATCCTTGAGTGAAAGAAGGGGTGAGAGAAAAAAATATAGTGTCAGTTTTAATTTTTAAAAATTATTTGTACCCACATACAGTGGCATACATCTGTATAATCCTAGCACTTGGCAGGTAGGCACTTTGGCCACTGAGCTATTTCCCCAGCCCTCCTAGCACTTGGGAAGCAAAGACAGAAGGACTGCTGCAAGTCTGAGGCCAGCCTGGGCTACAAAATGAGTTCAAGTCCAGCCTGAACTGCATAGCAAAACCCTATCTTAAAAAGAGAACAAAAAATTATTACAGTAAAAGACACATTGCCATGAATCTCTCTTAAAATCTTCCCCTTCACAATGAATATATTTATCATCCTTGTCACTTCCTGCAGCAGCTCTGGAATCCTCTTTCCTGAGGGTCTTTGCCAAATATGATCACCAATATGGTGAGTGCTGCTGCATAGCAGCACCCACAGAAAGGCAGGCTCACAAAAACACGACACTGTGTCCTTAGTCACTGGATCCAGTACATGTGACTTCTGGCTCTTCCCCCAAATCTAAATGACCATGAAGGGGAAATGAAAAGGGAAATGTTTTGAATCCATCAGGACATTGAGGCAGCCAGGACAGCATAGTTAAAAGACATTGAGGAAAGAGAACTCTACAGCCACTGTAGAAAGTGGCAAGGATGATGGGATGAGTGTGTTCAGAGGGAGGATTCTGAACGTTATTCGTGACATCCCTTGTACAATACTTTTTAAAAACAAACACTCGGCCGGGCATGGTGGCGCAGGCCTGTAATCCCAGCACTCGGGAGGCTGAGGCAGGAGGATTGTTGTGAGTTCGAGACCAGCCTGAACCGCAAAGTGAGTTGAAGGCTAGCCTGAACTGCATAGTGAGACCCTGTCTCAAAAAGACAAAAAAAAAAAAAAAAAAAAAAAAAAAAACCACCATATTTTTGCTAACAGCTTGCATGTCCTAAATAAAGCTGCTCTTGCTCAGATGAGCCATGGCATAAGACTGCTTGGACAGGACTCATTTGGGACTGTGACAGCCTAAAATCTACCAGACCTCTTAGAGAGATGGGAGAAGATCTATTTAAGGGCAGGTTTGGTGGCCCATCATAGACCATCAGGGCTACAGATAGACGCTGTCCAGTGCAGCACCAGTGTGTCCTTGGGTCACCCTGTGCCTTGCTCTGTAGCCGGACGGAGGCCTCTCTGATGGCCATTTGAGGTAATAAGGTTGAGTGCATCAGCAGCTACAATTTTATCTCACACCAAGTCCTCAAGGCCATGGTCTTAGCATATGGGACATCACCCATGAACATGGGCTGAATCTCTCTGATGGATCGCTTGGTATCATTTGATTGGTTCTAGCTCCTGGCTTTGCAATGGAGCTGTCTGGTCAGACTCTGCAGTGAGACCTATGCCAGGCAGGCACTGCACACCACTGAGCCATCTCCCCAGCCCCCCAGGGTTGGTTTTTTGAGACAGAGTCTCACTATGCAGGTCAGACTGGGCTTGAACTTGGGGAGGGTCCTCCTGCTTCAACCTTCTGAGTGCTGGGATTACAGGTGTGCACGGCCAAATCTGGCATTCATATCTTCTTTACAGAAACTCTTTGGATCAGTTGCCCATTTCTGTAGTTATTGTCTTTTTATTATTGAGTTGTAGAAATTCTTTACATATTCTAGATATGAGTCCCTTCTCAGACAGCTTATTACAAACAGTACTTGATCACTATGTGGCTTCAGTTCACCAATTAAAAGAAACAAACTGGCAGAATGTATTAAGAAACAAAAGCTAGGGGCTGGGGAGATAGCTCAGTGGTCTAAGCGCCTGCCTGGCAAGCTCAAGGACCCCCAGCTCAAACTGCTCCAGTCCCCAGTACTGCATGCCATGCCAGCCCTATGCCATGCTGGCCACTGAAACCAAGCGTGGTGGCACACGCCTGTAATCCCAGGGCTGGGGAGGCTGAAACACGAGGATCACTATGAGTCCAAGCTGCGTAGCTCACAGTATGAAATAAATAAATCTTTTTTAAAAAGCCAACAATATACTATACTGTATACAAGAAACACATTGAACTCAAAAGGAAATTTGTAAGCTGAAAGTCAAAGGATGAAGAAATTTTTAAGTGTATGCCAAACCATGGCAGCCCTCTGCCTTCTCACGTCTGCCCCAGGGCCTTTGCACCTGCTGTCCCTCGGAAACCCCTTTCTTCTGAGTTTGCTCAGCTGCTCCTCTTCATTCCAGACTTACTTCAAATGTTGCCTCCTTCAACAGAATTTCCCAATTGCACTCTGTAATGTAGCTGTTCCTCATTTCACCCACATACTCTGTATCACCCTATTTGGTGTCTTTCAATAGGACTAATGTGAAGTCATTATATTTTTGTGTGTATTACTATATATGTTCCTCTGCTGGAATCTAAGTTTTATCATACCCATGACCTCTGGCTTATTCACCAGCACATCTTAGTTTTGAGAACATTGCGTGGACTTCGGTGTTTCATGGTATAATAAGGTAGCAACTAGACAGACTATTCCATAGCAGAGCACTTCAGAAAGGAAGAGAACTTTCATAAACATTAGGATCAAAAAGAGCCTCAATCTTTGGGATCTGATTGCATCCCAATATTATCCATGCTGGGCTATCAAAGAGTGAGAAGTCATTTTTTATGGTCTTTCCACATGATCTCTCTACATTAGAAAACACTTCTCAAGTGTTAAAGGGCCATTGGGTTCCCTGGGAATCTTGCTAAGTCTTGTCTAGATCCAATTGTAGGATAAAGGCTAGAGAGAGAGTCTGTATTTGTACCACTATCAGGTGCTGCTGCCACCTGGGAACTATGCTTTAAGTAGCAAGGGTTAAGGGGCAGAAGCTCCTTTGTGCCCATGTGGCAGTGTCATATTGCTACCAGGCTGCAAGTGACACCACAGAAAGTGATTGAATCCCTCTGCACTGATCTTTCCTCACATACTTGAGTAGCCAGTGAAAAATCCATCATGTGAAAAAGCCCACTGGGATAGCATATCAGCCAAGGCCTTTCTTCCTATTGCATCCACGTCTTCTCTCACTTTCTATGCTGAAAGATAAGCACCTCCATGCAGTCCAATTCTGTTAACATGTATGCAGCATCTACTGCGTGCTTGCCCTGTTGTTCAGCAGAGGTACAAAGGCAAATCAAACATCTGTACTTTTCCCAGGAGCATGGTCTGCTGCTGGGCTTGATACAAGGGAACACAAGCTCTAGTCTGGACCTTGTGTGAACATTTCTAGAATGCATGTACCAGGGGCCTTTGCACAAAGTGGGGCACGTGATTTCCCAAGTGAAGTTAAAATGGACTTGTTCAATGAAATAAATGTTGCAAAAGCAAACAAACAAACAATGACCTCATGGGCCAATGAGAATGGACAGGGAGGCAGGCATGAACAGACATGTGTCCCAGGGCCCTAAACTCTGGGGGCTGGTACTTTGTTTTACATCCTCATCAAGGCCCCCCAAGAGGCAACCAAGGCTCCTTGGAACCAGAGGCCAGACAGCTTATTTTGCCTCAGGATTACTGAAAGACAAAAATGCCTTCATCCTTGGGTTAAGACTTGGAATTGGCCTTGAAAGACACTCGGAAATTTCCAAAGGGAGAAGAGGAAGAGCGCCTCCGGGAGAGGATGTGAGCAGATCTTGAGGTGTTCATGACTGCTGGGAGCTGCCTTGGGGCAGTGTGTGACCCTTTCCAAGCTCACATAGGACTACACGTATTTTAGCACGTGGACCACTGTGTGTCTATCACAACCTCTTGGCTCTGCCACCAGGGATGACAGGTACGTGAAGGTAGGGTGAGGCTACATGCCAGGGAAACCTGATCTCCTGCATGCCTTAGTGCCCGAGTTTTCACATGTCACAAAATTTGCTGCTGTTGAGTTTTTCCAATCAGCAGGAAAGATCCAAATCATCTTAGCTCAGGGTACTAGAAAAACAGTTGGCATTCACTCTTGGGTCAGAGCATATTTGGGGGGATGGTGACAGACCAGAAGCTAGGGAAGAGGCAGGGCAGACTGACCAAGGAGGTGACACTTTATCTGATGGCCAATAGGAAACCACAGGATGCTCTTTAGCCCTAAAATAATTCAGATGAGAGAGGGAGACTTCCGGCCCAACTAATGGGGGGGGCCCTCAAAACCTCAAAATGGGTCTACACAGGAGGGTGTGGTGGCTGAGTCAGGAAAGTAATTTTCTGCAAGTACTCCTTAAAAGACTTAGCAAACCCATTTACATAAAAAGGTGCTAATTAATTTTTTCTGCTTTTTCATCAAAACAGACCCCACCTAGTGCTGGCGCTTGTTTGTGTTATTCCAAGTTCTTAAAAATAACAAACGGCATTTTCTTAATTACTCCAAGACTAATATTAACACCAGTCGCTTTGGCTCAGACAATCCAGTTTATCAAGGTTTTATGCTATATGTGTTCGTTTCTGTAAGCATGACTCAGAGTTGGAAAGTCCAAAGTGTCCTCTGGGCAGGCAAGATACAATTATACTCCAAAGTGTACTGGTATTAGGGTTTAGATTTTAAAAATGGCCCCAGAAACTCTCGTCTTGTCAGTGGGACCTTAGGAAGGTGACTGGATCAGAGGGACACACACCTCCTCATGGATTCACCCCCTGATAAATTCATAACTCGTTGTTAGGAGGCAGAGCCTGGTTGGAAGGGGTTACCAAGGCGTGACCTAGACTGGTGTATCTCCTTTTCCAGTTCCTCCCTTCACTCTCTCTGCTTCCTGGTCACTATGCTGGGCACAGTTTTGCTTGGCCCAGACTCTAAAACCATGCTGTTTCTGCACTGGAGCCAGCTGCCCATGGACTAAAACTTGTGAAGATGTGAGCCAAAATAAGCCTTCCTCCTCTAAGTCATGGGTGTCGCATAGTGTGTCCCAGTAGGGAAAAAGGGGTTAAGACAAGCTGGTAAATGTTTAACAACCTGCTGTGTGAAGAAAAAAATGAGCCTTACATAAATATGTTTTAATTTATATTGATTTAAAGGATATAATTTATAAGTAATCACAAGTAACACACTACACTTTATTGTAAATTCTATACAGCTAATTGCTTTGCACAGAATGCTTGCATTGACTTTTGCCCATTGCTTGTATTCACAGCCAACTTGAGTCTGCAGTTTAATCATGGTTTGACAAAGTATGAAAATGAATAAATGTTTATGACCCAACTCGGCGAAGAAGCTGCTCGTGTCATTGACAAATGGGTGTAGCTATAACCAAATGCTGGTTGACATTTGTTTACACTAATGAGTGAGATGGAAGTGGGACAGCGAAAGTGTGCTGTGACCTCACTCATCTGCCAACACGAGGGGCCTCTTCGTTGTACCACAGAACAGTGGGCAAATATGGGAAGAACAGTCCCTAAAAATGTTCATGACTCACATTGTAATGGCTGTAGGCATGGCCCATATTGCAGCACAATCTGCATTATTAACCCTTTCTCTGTCATTTACTTTATTCAGCTGGACCTCTACGAGGCAATAAATCGAGATCATTAGCATTTACCAATTGTCTGGTGTGAGTGCTCCTACTGTGGACAGTTTAAAGGTACCAGAATATGGGAGGCCAAAGAGGTATGTGGAGAACACCATCCTATAGTATTTCTGCTTAGCAGATGCAAAAATTAATCTGCAGCCTTCTTGAAAATGTGACAGCTGGCTCTAGAGCCAGTAGGATTGCTTATACCGCATTATCTAGAATCGTTCCTTGTACTGAGAGTGGAAAAACTTCGTTAAAACAAAAGCAAACAGCCCTCAAGTACTTTCTATAAAGTTAATATTAATAAATCTGCTTGTCATCTATTTTCAGAAATTAGCTCTCGATTCTCACCTGGAGTGCACTCATTCTTAACCGTCTAGGACCAGTCACTGGACTTTCCTTAGTGATATGGTCATTTTCCCTGTGTCCAAACTAACATAAAATGTGTTGAATTTCTATCTAAATGTTCCCTGAAAGCCTCCTGAACTCATAGGTGGAGCAGGGTGCCTGGGTCACGGTGGTGTGATACACTAGATCCTCCCATTAATGAGCTTACAGCTAAATATGGCATTGGGGGGGTGGAGCTTGGTGGAGGGGGTGGTCCTGGGGGTGTAGCCTAGAAGGGTTCCTCTGTTCTCTGCTCCTGCCTTCTCTCTGGTCTCTATGCTCCATGTTCTGAGCAACTTGTCTCCACCAGGCTCCTGTACCATGCTGTTCCTTTTTCTTTCTTTTTCTTTCTTTTTTTTTTTTTTTTTTAATCTGGTATAGGGTCTCATTACGCAGCTCAGGTTTGTGATGATCTTCCTGTTTTCAGCCTCCCGGTGATGGGATTACAGGTGTCTGCCACCATTCCAGGTCTCAGTGCCCAGCTCAGTGCATCCAAGGGCAAGGCCTGGGTAACATGTAGTGCTAGGGATCAAACCCTGTCCCTGTGCTTGCCTAAGAAGGCACTTAGCCTTAGTCCACTGAGCTATCTCACTGGTCTGTTTTTGGAGCCTGCTGAACTTTCACTGAAACAGGAGCAAAATAAACCTTCCCTACCTTTAAGTTTATGGTCTAGCAACAGAGAAGTAGCTAAGACTACATGGATAAGGAAGCCAGGCACACACCTGTAATTCCAGCATCCTGGGACACTGAAATAGTCCAGCCCAGACCTGGGCAATTCAGCAAGTTAGTGAAAAACTGTATCAAAATGAAAACTTTAAACAAAGGGCTGAGGATGCAGCTCAGGCCCTAGGTTCAATCACTAATACTTGAATAACAAAGAAGAGCCAAAGATAAATCCATGGATAATGGGATCATGAAAGCCAGAAGAGAGATCAGACTTAGACAAGAGCTAGGACTTTACGCTCCCCTTGTTTAGCACGTGAGTGAAATCCAGGGAGGTAATTTACTTATCACAGATAAGCAAAGGTGGCAGCAAAATCTAAGCTTGTAAAATGATCTTGGAGTGCTGAGAATTTTCTCATGTGCTGAAGAGAAAGGGGATGGCACATGTACCTGACTTTCTCTCACTTTGGGACAAGTGGGTCCTTTCCACAGCACTGTTTACTTCGGAAGAGAGTGAGTGGTTTATGGTTGAGAAAGGAATCTTCTATGTCCACAGCACTCAGGGGTTTTTCACATTGCTTCTGTTTTATTACACTCTTTGTCACAGTCCTTCAAATTACAAGTATTTCTATTCCAAGAATAAGCAACTGGGGGTAAGAGAACTGGACAAGTCCTGTGGTAAGCCAGCCAACTCTTGAGCAAATGTCAGAGTTAAGATGTTTTACACTTTGATCTGAGTGTTAAAAAAAAACAGGTTTGTATGAGCATTTTTTTGGCAGAACCAGGGATTGAACTCAGGCCCCTGTGCTTGCCAGGTATGAGCTTTTGGAGGTACAAAATGCCTCTGAAAATGGACTTTTTGCCTATCTGTGAGCTGCTGAAGTTTTGACACTCCTCCCCCCATCAGCTTTTTTTTTTTTTTTTTTTTTTTTTTTTTTTTTTTTTT
>PVKA01042437.1:0-17418 GCA_004027165.1 Ctenomys sociabilis | reverse complement strand
AGGAGAGGAGAGGAGAGGAGAGGAGAGGAGAGGAGAGGAGAGGAGAGGAGAGGATGGCTGAGTAACAGCAGTGCTAGAAATATTTGCAGGACATTTGTGACCTCTCTCTCCCTTATGTCTGAAATCTCCCTGAAGGTGGTCAGCTTCATATAATGTGAGTGGGACATTTCCCTGGACACATGCTGACAGCCATCAGGAGGAGGCAAGCTTCTGGAAAGTTCCAAAACTCTTTGTGGAGCTGCAGCTTTGCCAGTGCTGCCACACCAGCCATTCAACTTAACATTGTTCTGTTCTCTCAAAAAGCCAGGGTGTGCTACTGTCAAGCTTGTTGTAAGGGAAAGAAAAAAAAAAAAAAAAAAACAAGATTATTACAGAGTATTGTTAGACAAGTAGAGACTAGTGTTGAAATCAGTACATTTCTAAAAGCTATCTTAGGAGCAGCTCTCTCATGCAGACTATACCCAAGGATCATCTGAATCAGATCTTAGTTTCTTGCACAAACTCTTTCCTTTTCTGTGCATTGGAGACTGACTCCCCTATTTCTCCTACAAATTGTGTGGAACACAATCCCACCATGCAGGAACCCAGAAGCCGCCTGTGCATCTGTGAGAACCTTCAGAGCAGAGGGCAGCTGTCGTAGTGTAGCTCATACTGGGTGCAACCAAAAATCAACTCATGAGCTAAATGGAAGAAACACGTCAGGTTTCTGCCATGCTGGAAACATTCAAGGAGAAAGGTGTGTCTGAGGCAGTTTTCAGATTTTCTTTCAATGTGACATTTTCTTAATGCTAGAAATTAAGAGGATCAGTTCTAGGACTGAATTTCCTACCTTCAAATCCTTATGGTAGCACTTGGGATTATGTGGCATTTTGCAAGTCTTTTAACTTATTTGAGTCATGGTTTCATCCTTGAAATGGGCTAACCCAGCTCATAGAGTTATTATAAAGATAAATATATGTGTAGGTTGGGCATATAGCTCAGAGACACAGCACGGCCTGGCAAGCACAAGGTCATGAGTTTGATTCCTGATACCAAAAAAAAAAAAAAAAAAAAAAAGATAAATATATGTGCTTTCTTAGTGAAGCACCTGACATTGCATAAATACTTGAAATAACTAATTTTATTTCTTCACTTATCAATATCTTCCACATTGAAACTCTTTCCCTGCCCCAAGGTGAAATGGCACACAGGAATTCCTTACTCATATAACTTCCTTCTAAGTAGTTTTAAGCTGAACTTTAAAGGAGAAGAGTTATGCTCAAAATTATGTGTGCAGTTGGCATTACTAATCTGGTTTTCATTGACTCTTGCTTGTTACACTGATGTCAAAACTTACGTTTAATTATCCTAATTATCCACTACGGTAAAGAGAAGGAGGCCATCCAAGCGAACTTAGTGACAGCTGACAATGGCTCTTGTGTGTTATGGCTTAGATGTGGTCCTCATTACTCTTAATTCAAAGCTATGGTGAATGTGACAGAAGGCATAACCACGTGGCATATTTTATTCAAGAATATTCACCTCTTCACTTCTTTTCTTACCTGATCATGTTCATGAGACAGTAATTTAACTTCTCTGGGTCTTACTCATTAAGAACATAATAAAATTAAGTGACATCACTTGGATCAATTTTGTTTTACGATATGTGTAGTTTTTGTTGTTATTGTCTTTTATTATTGTTCTTGTTGTGTGTTGGTGGGAGCAGGAATTGAACTGAGACCCTTGTGCTTGCAGGGAAGTGCTTATTCTACTAAGCCATTTCCTCAGCCCTTGTTTTATGATATGTGGTAATTCATAAAACACTTAAATTTCAGAGAATGGTCTAGATCTGGATCTGCAATTAGAAAGAAACAGGAAAAGAACAAGCCCAAAGCCGGAATCCAATTCTCCTCCCTGTTTTTTATTGTGACTACATTTTTTACTTTATTCATAACTAAACCTTGTTTCATGATTATCAAGCAGTAACATGGGAGTCACACTTCCAAGCACACTCCACGGGTTTGTACAATACTGGGTTAAACATCTAACTCTTCACTGTAGGAGTCCCAGACAGTTAAAATGCTAATGTGCACCATGGCTGTTTGAAGGGGGGTTTTCTTTGCAGTCTTTCTAAAGCCCCTTCGATGAAAGAATCATCCCACAGTGACTCTTCCCTCATGAAACACTCAAAAATTGGGGCCATGCAATCACCAAAGCCCTCTGTGACCCTAGCTGTAATGGATTCTGTGATTTCAGGTCTAAGAATGCAACAAGAATGAAAGAGAAGTGAATTTCAAAGCTCAGACCCAGTACAGCTTGTCCACCATCCCCAACAGAGCCAGGCTGGCTCCCAGGGTTAAGCTGCCCCCTTTTGCTCCTGAATTCACAGCATGAGCTCTGAAGGAACAGCTTTTCTTTTTATCCAGCCTACCTGTCTGTCTGTAATAGAAAGGTAGGGGAAGCTTTTACAATATTGCAAAATATGATAAGTTTCTATTCTGTGAGGCTTTTATTATTTAAGTAGAAGCAATCTGGAAAAATAGAAAAGATAAAACGGCTTCTTTTGCAGAACCATCTGGACAAAGAATTTAGGTACCCTTCACCTGGCTAATGTTGGTAAATAGCTGTGAAGGCTTCTCTTTCTTTCTGGGATGAATTTGTGTGGGTTCAAAAGAAACTCATTCCTCAAGGGCTTGAAAGGGTAGACAAGAGACTGTCAATCCCTGTAGTTGTTTGGCTTAAAATAAAAGATTCTAGAACCAAATATTGCGAGAAACACTTCTAGCAGATCTTCCCTAACAACAAACTGGAATAGTTTAAAATTGCAACAGTGTTTACTGGAAAGTATTTTTCATTTATCTACCTATCTATCCATCCATCCATCACAGTGCCAGGCTCAGCTGCAACCCATGTTATATAAATACAGTTCCAATAAGCCACATCCTCAATCCACAATTTAAAATGTTTTGTAAGCAAATCAATGTTTCAATTTTTTATGATAAATTTAATAATGCTATTAAAAATGGGGAACAAAAACTGATGAATGAAATAGAATCACAAGGGTTGTTTGTTTGTTTGGTTGGTTGTTTTTGTGGTACTGGGAATTGAACTCAGGAACCTGTGCTTGCCAGACAAGTGCTTATTCTGTTGAGCTATCTCCCCGGGCCAGAATCACAAGTATTAAATGTAAAAAGATTTCTGGGTCTAACTAGACTGTTCTTCCATCTCATTTAAAAGATGAGAAAATCTTCCAAAAGACACAATGACTTGTACAAGGTCACACAATAAATTAGAACCTAAACCCAGGCTAAAAATCCTTTCTCAAATCTCTGTTCTTTTTTTAGAATAGGCTGGATTTGGTGTGGCATGAATCTGTGCATTCTATTTTTAACAATACGAGAAAATTCTTTGAAATCTTCAACTTCATTGTCCATGGGAATGTGGACATTTAAATTTCCTTAATACCATCCCTTTAAAAATAGTGTGAACCAAAATTTGTAGTGACCACAATAGTAATACAGCTTTAATAAAATGCCACCTAGTGGTAATTTAATAGCAAAACACACTTTTTCCATGTCTCCTTCTCAAAAAGAAACACCTTTCTTTGGTTCACATTTTAATCAATATCATTATCTCCCTGAGTGCTACATGATTAAAAATAACACTGAAAATTGTCCTCTTTCCAGAACACAGCAGGGAAGATGACACTGCACAAAAGTAAGTTGGTTCACAAGAAAGAAGGCATTTGAGGTCAAGCTGAAAGTCACAGGGCAAAGAGGCCTCCTAGAGCCTCACACCCAGTTTGCTGTGCTAGAAAACAAAAAAGAATTACAGTTAAGTTTGTGTGCTGCCAATTTTCCTTGGTTTGGGCCATCCAAATGGACATAGATGGTAAATGATGCGAACACTGAACATTTTACATTAAATAACTAATACAGGGTCCTGAGTCAGAAAACTTCAGAATTGCAAAGCACCTCACACACAGTCGGGACCAGCACTCATGGTGAGTTTCACATGGATCTCATTTAAAGACTCCCGCGGAGAGAAATGTGGCACATGGAATGGACCCTGAGTCCCGCTCCACCTGGAGAATGACGGGTGGAAACGAGGCCAGCCCCTTTCAACCCAGGAAGAGGACTCACTCTCTGCATCCCAAGTGTCAGCATAGAGTGCAGACCTCCCCTCTGGGAGGCTAGGCAAAGAAGCAAGACCATGACACCAGCTGTGGAGCTATATCATATGGAGACGCAGTGTTTAAAGGGAATTAAAGTGAAGCATATTAAAAGGCAGAAGACAGGAATCTGCCTTCATCTTGGTTGGGGAGGTGCTGAGCTGTGGTGCATGAGGACCAAAGCACTCTGAGCACTCCTAGGGCCAGGAAGACCCAAGAGGGATGGCAAAGCCCTCCTTCCCTGAAGCAAAGGCACTAGGCAGTGTTTCCTCTCCCCTTAGTGTAGATGAAACTCAGGACCTTTGCCCTGAGATACAGTCCCAGTCTTTTTCATTTTTTATTTCTATATATAGTCTCACTAAGTGGCTGAATTACCCAGGCTGTGCTAGAATGTACCCATCTCCTTCCTCAGCTTCCAAGAGTGCTAGGGTTCCCGGCCTGTGCCAGGCTTTTATATGGCCGCTCATCAGTTATGGCTCTGGACTGCCCCAGGAGAACGGAAGTGGCTGACCTCAAGTGGCTCTCTTTGAATGAGAGGAGAGCAGAAATCCGGAGCTCGGCTGAAAGCAGTCGCTTACCGATGCCTGAGGAAGGTGCTTGTCGACATGGGCATCAGCATGCTCTAGAGCTTCTTTCCCTGTCTGCTGAGAGCCTTACCAAAAAGTTACCCTTGGCATTCGCCCACGCTAAATAACCCTTAACCTGTGGTTGTGCTTGCAGAAAACACTTTCTCAAGACTGTACTGTCTACACGCTTTACAATCTCCCTCAACACAACGTACACAGCTGTCTATCTAACTATAATACTTGACATTTTTTCTCTCACATCATGTTTTAGGAACCTAAGTTATGATAAGATAGAAACCTTTTCTATCCTTTCCTGATGTTTATCATATAAATCCACCCTCACTTTTAGTCTTAATTTCTCTGTACCTCTTTTTCCTTCTGTAAAATGGTAGGAACGTGAATATCTCCTCTCTTCAATTATTATGAAGAGTCAATAAGTTGATGCTTGGGGACTAGCAGAGTATGCAACTTGCAATAACAATGTGCCTTCATCACAGAGAGAGGAAAGATTCATATACAAAGGGTATATTTTGATTTTAAAGGGTAATCAAAATGTATGCTAAATATTTGCATTTGAAAAGTTTGTATTACAGTGCAGCACACTGCTTTGAATTCCTTTCTAGTTATTTCCACCTGGCTTTAGACTCATTCATCTTCTTGTCTTTGCCACTCTCTGAAGGACTCTGGAAGTCGTCTGCAGAGCATCCTCGTGGGTGGGATCAAGTCAGTGACCACTGCTACCAAGAAGCCACCCAGGGGTGACACAGGCTTCTAAAACACTATGTTGCATCCTCACTCCCCTCGTTCATGGGCCTCCCCCATCTGCCCTTTGGCTTCCCCCAAAGTAAAAAACGACAGTGAAAAGTGGATGTGCTGAATTCACTGAGAACATCAAGGCAGCCCCAACAGCACAACTGCAGGCATTCATGAAAGAGAACTGCAGGACCTGCTTCAGAAAATGACAAGCAAGATGGGATAAGTATATCTGAAGAGATGGGGGAGTATTTCGAGAGCAATTAATGACAATATAGCTTTTACTTGGATAACAGTTTTAAAAATGTAAACATTCATTGTATTTCTCTATCACCTCCCACAGATTATGTGTGATTTATGAGTTTTCCTGAATTCTGATTTACTGTTCCTCCCTCTACTTTAAATAAGATAAACTCAGGATACACTATTGGAAATGGAGTTGAAGTGGAGAAATACATATGATTTCTCTCAACTTTCACATATACATATCTGGGATCTTTAAACAGAAGACATGTTAACTAGAAAAACACAAGTGTAATGCTGTACACCATGCCCAGATCCATCCCAGATCTCTTGGCTGTGCACTGATAAAGAAGTGAGAATTACAGATCTGTGGTCAGGAGGGAAAGGTGCGAGGAAAGCTAAAACAACTTTATGTTGGTATAAATTTCTGTCTTGCCATAAGGCAAAGAATCCACCTGAGTCTTAGTTGCCTTCAGTTCAACGGTCTTCAGTAAGTTGGAAATATTTTTATCTCCTTTGCAGACAGGGGAAGAAACAGAAAGTACACATTATGCATTGATTCTGGACAGTCAGGTGGGTCCCAGAGAACCAGAGGACTAGACACTGCGGTGAAATGTTGTAGGGAGGATGCTGAGTGATGTCAGTTGGATTGCAGTGGGACAGGACCTATATTCAAGAGGACAGAAGGTGCAGAGCTGTGGGCTTCTGTAGTCTCATAAGTTATACCCAAGGCCTTCTCTAATGATCATTAAGGAAACTTGCTCATTAACTCATGTCAGTGGAATGGAAGGGTGCTGCAGTGCCTTCAACCTGCCAGAAACTAAGAAAGGAATCACTGAAGACCTGTGGGACCTTAGTGCCTATGTGCCCTCAGACCTGGAGTATAGTGAGCTCTCAGTAAGGGATGGAAATAGAGAGGTGCTGAGAGCCTCTCAAGGAAGAATTTCCTGTGAAAGGGAAAAACTGTTGAGAAAGATCATGATGCTAGGTAATTTTCTGTCCTGCCCCAGCTTGGCCTTTCTTCTGACTACCCTAACAAGAGCCTTAGGAGGTGGAAATGGCCACCCACGTTCCTATGCACTTACGAACCAGCTACACTGAGTTTTAATTAAATTTAATGTAATATTATTGTCATCTAAGGCCACTGAGCTAGAATCAATGATGTCTTCAAAGATGTAAATCAATACATTCCCCTGGTCACACAGGAGCTGAAGGACAGACAGAAAAAAGCACTAAAAACGGTACTGAAATTGATGGAAGGAGAGTCCTGGAGAACCCAGGGAAGGGACCAAACTCAAGAATACTCAAATAATACTCCATTATGTAAAAATTCTCTTTATCCATTCCTGAGTTGATGGACATTTAGGTTGTTTCCAAGATGCAGCTATTTTGCAAGTATACATATGGTAATGTCAACAAGTTGAAGACACTACATAATGTAACAAATATTGTCAAATTCATATGATTTTTGCTTAGTGAAATTCTGTATCTGTTCTAATATTTTTTATTGTGACTTTGTATTCTCTTTAAAAAATAAGAAAAAAAAATGTTTCTGTAGGCCCATTGGGTGCTGTTCACGTGGCACTTCACAAGCTGCCCCTCCTTTCACCTACCCCCACTCCAAAGATACAATCATTGTTCTTATTTTATGACTAAGGAGACAGACACCCCAAAATGTTGGAAAAAATTTCCAAGGTATTTTATTTGCAGAAGGGCACTCTGAATGAGGTGCTTGGGATGTAAAAAGGTTTATTGATTATATGAGAATGCTTCTGTGCTTTTATCATAATATCATACACAAGTGTTAAGTCTTCAATTAAAAGAAAAGCTACTTGGGGAAGAAAGAAAGGAAAGGAGTGGTTCTTAAGCTGGGACTGTGAAATGTATAAGACTTTGAAAGAAGAAAGAAGGGAAGGGGGTGTTTTAGTGAGCAAAAATTTGAGAAATTCTGTGGCAGCGAAGTACAAAGCTCTGTACAAAGGGTCTGAGGCATGAGGAATAGAGAAAGACTGAGACGGAGCACAGAGAGAAAGAGGAGGAAGAAATACAACAGATGGGGCAGATCATGGTAAGTTTGGTGTGCCATTAAAGAGGAGATTTTCAGAGGAGCTCCAATGAATGACAATAGAATGATAATAAGGTTTTGTCATCTGTATTCTTTTACAACTCAGAAACACTTGCACTAAAGGAGTCTACTGAAAATTTCTAACAGTATTTTACTTTCTATGGTTAACTGCAAAGTTACTTTGTCTAAGCAAATCTGTACACCATCATGAGTCTCTTTCTCATCAAACTTATTTTGCACTTCCTTGGCACCATTTTCTGTCTTATTTTCTTTTTTGGCTTTCTTTGTTTGTTTGTGTGTTTGTTTTTGGTGAAACTGGGGATTGAACTCAGGCCCTTGCACTTACCAGGGAAGCTTTTATTATAGTGAACCATCCCCCAGGCCCTCTGTCTCATTTTTGTATGCAAATTTTATCCTAAACTCTTTCTGTGGCTTATGTAATGGTGAAACATACTGACCTACAGCCTTCCTTCCTAAGTAGAATCTTACAGTGAAGTGAGATTTTAGAAACTCTTGACTGGTTTTCTTGGTTCATAAATCAAGAGTAGGGCCCACAGAAGGAAAGGGTTGCTCTAAGGCCACTCGGCAATCATCGTCCGGTCCGGTGAGAACTGAAGCAAAGTTGGGAAGTCAATCTGCAAAGACTATACCTTCAGGGATCATTTGTATAGTTTGTTACTACAATTTTTCTGATCATGTAGAATCCTAGAAACTATAAGAATTGTGCTGTTTTCTCCTGAGCATGTAAGCGCACTTGGTGCTGCTTTGCTGTGACTACCAATTGTCATGAATGGTGGAAAAACAAAACAGATAAAATCAATTTGTAAATTGTTTTGAGGCTTGGCTTAAGTTCAAATGGCATGCTGCTAACTTCTATATCAGACCATTTCCAATCAGCTGTCTTCAACTTTTTTTTAATATGACCTTATAATGGTTTGGTCTCAGAAGGCTTCATGTTCAAAAAGAGCTGTCTATACACAAAGAAAATAAAGTCCAGCCCTCATTCAACATCATTAAAAGGGACCCAAGTAAAGAACAGGGTCCTTATCAATATGTAATAAATCCTTCTCCTCCCGCCTTTTCCTCTCAAATATGTGGCTGTTCATTGCCAACCTCTCCAACAGTTTTCCTCTGATTTCACAAGATAGTTCCCTTGTCTTCTTCCAATTATTGCCTTCTCTCCTAGCTCTTTATTTTAGATTGTCTTGCATATCTCAGTAAGAACAAATTTCCTCTTCTAAGGGAGGGAGAATTGCTCTGACAACTTGGTGATTCTCATTTTTGAGGGCTTTGGGGCTCTCTGTCAAATGCCTTCCAAGTCCTAGTTACTCACTGCATTAGCATGATGTAATAGGACCTCAGGATCACTCTCCCACATGACAGTGCTCTTACATTTGATGAAAGTTCATGAGCCTGTACGCATTTTGTCTGCACTTCACACTAACCTTGCATACCTATGATGAAGTCATTTAATCTCACCAATTTATGCAGCATATATTTTGTGAGTCCTGTGCAGAAACAATGAAACACTAGACATTGGCATTACTGTTAACAGATATTAATTAAATATTCAGATGTAAATTGAACCAGACATTATTCTACACACTGGGCATCAAATAAGTGCTAAATAAAATGCCTGAGGAATTTACTTTATGAATAGGAGAATCTGATACTAAATGAGTAAATAAACATAACATGCCAAACAGTGATATGGAAGATGTAACAGACTGTGGAGTAGAGAGTTGGTGGGTGTGAGCCTAGACTTATGTTAGCTCCAGTGTTGAGGAACATATATGGAACATGGGACAGAGGGGATGGAACTTGACTATCCCAAAAGAGGCAAGCATGTGACAAGGCTGAGCCCAAAGAGTGAGATAGTAGCAGCCCTGAGGTTCAGGTGTAGTGACAGAGGAAAAGGGCATCTGTCTATTACCATCTAGTGAAGAGGTCAGGAGCAAACAGGTAAGGAGAGGAAACCGCACTCTCAGCAAGGTGCTATCGTTTGGATATTTTCTCCAAAAGCCCATGTGCTAAAAGCTTGGCCAACAGCTTGTGATACTATTGGGAGGTGGAAGAAATCTCAAGAACTGGGGCTTCATGTGAGGAATTTAGGACACTGGGGGCCAGAAGCGCATATAGGAGCCTGAGCTTCTTCTTTTTTTTTTTTTTTTTTTTTTTTTGAGGGTAAAACTTTATTGGGAAGAAAAGCTTCTATCAGAGAGGGACAGAAGGAGGGCCCGAGCGGGTTGCCCCCTGAGCTTCTCCTGCTTGCTCTCTGTGTTAGTCAGCTTTCCTGTGGCTGAGGCACAATACACAACATCCACAATGTAAAGAAAAAAAGGTTTAGTTTAGCTCATGGTTTAAGGAGATCCAATTCATATTCAAAAGTTTTCAAGGCAGAAATCTCATGGTAAAAGGACATTAGACAGCAAATCTTAGCTTGTGGGGGCCAAACCTCAAAAGCAGACCAAGGGAACAATGCCAGACAAAAGCATCAAAAGACCATGCATAGTACCTAAGTATTATGGCTTACATTATAGAGAACCCTTCCTGGTCCTCATCTCAGTCCAGGAAGTTTATATTTGAAATCCCATGGATAAATTATTATAATCCCATCAAGTTAATTCCAATTTATCACCTCAAGTGCAATCCATACCAAGAATAAAGATGCTAAGACATCTTTGTAGTTACAAGAAGCCAAGGGGTCCTAAGTCCAAACGTGATGGTGGCCATCCAGAACAAAGGCCTCAACCCAAGGCCTAACATGGGTTTTTATTCACTTGTGAAGGAAGGAGTGGCTTGAGCCTGAGTGACGTGAAAATGGCAGGAAGTAGGTGACACCCTGTGAGCTGGACTAAGGAGGGGGCCTGCATTTACCTCTGCAATACACAGGGAGATAATACATGCAGAGAGTAATCTGTGTCACAAAATTGAGATCATTTCTAATGTTTTGGGGTCAGTGCTTCAGCTCTGATGTGGAATCTTTCAAGCTCCACAAAGTCATAGGCTCTATCTATATCCCAGCCAACAGTGAGTAGTATTGGTGCTTGGTCCCATCTTGACCTGGCTCATGTTGGGGAGCAGCAGGTGGGGGTTTCAGGAAAATACTCCTGCTGTCTTCAGTCACTACCACCACCACCTTGGCTAGACCAATATGCATTGCTTAAATCCAATTGACGCATTAAGGAAAAGTCCTAGCCAGTTTTGTACATCTCAATACATTGAAACAGCATCAGGCACAATCAAAATGGGGACTATTGTTCTTTTTCAAGGAAAGTCACCCAGGTAGTCCTCCATGTGCATCATCTAGAATGTCTCCCCAAACTTTCATGCACTCAGAGGCAGAGCTCTGGAAACGTGATTGGGTCACTGAAGTGCTGAACTCTTCAGGGAATCCAAGCACTGACGGGTCAGCAGCCGGGACTGCTGCTGTAAGGTGGAGCCTGGCAAAAGGTCGGCCTGATGGGGCATGACCTGGAACACACTATCTCCTTCTTTTACTCCCTCAACTTCCTGGGAAACTGTGGGCTATCTCTAACAGCCATGATGAGTTTTTCCTCTGCCAAGTCCTTCCACCACGTTAGTTCTGCCATACAGCCAGCCAAGTAGGGACTGACCAAATGTGAGCTAGAATTAATTTCTCCTTTAAATTCTCGGCATTGGGTATTTCGGCCCGGGGATGGCAGTGACCACAAGGCCATGCTTCTGGGATCCACCTAGACACACAATGCTAAATCCAGCTACCAGCTTGAGAGGTAGTCAGGCCCCCTTGAACCATGGCCACAGCAGCCTCTGAGTGCTTGAATGGCTGAGCACAACGAAATGAAATGAGTCCTCAGGAACCACTTACCATGGAGGCGTTTCTCAAATAGACACCTAAGGACCCTCTCCTCAAACGAAGGCTTTGCACTTTTGTGCCCTTGAGTCTACAATGGGTAGGGTCTTGCTGATTTCTGACATGATCTCAAAACATCTTTATTTTTATCCTTTAAAACAATAGTTGGTTTTCTTCTAATGCTGTAGTCTCTTTAGCAACCACATCTCCTTTGAACCCAACTTTATACATTATTCTTCAAAGCCAAACTTCAAGGTTTCCAATTTTTGTTTTTGTTTTTCCTTTTCTTTCCTCTGTATTTTACCCCTAGTTTTCATCATAAGTCTGGTTAAACATATCCAGCACCGCTCAGCCCATAGCTCAGATGCTTAACTTTCTTGAACTTTCCTCTACCAGATTAAATTAGTCCACATCCCTCAATCTCAGTCTCCTGCAAAAATCTTTAGAAAGGAACAAATACAAAGTTCCAGATGCAGTGCAAAATACACACAAGTCCTCTAGTTCAAACCCCAATGGACTTTTTATTACCAACTAAAACCCCCTGAGCCTGCGTTTTTCTGTCTGAATCCTTTTCAGTATTCTGGCCTTCTGAGGTCCAGAATCCCCCATCAATGCTTATTCTATTTGAAAGTTTCTCTAGCCCATATTTCCAAGCCTTTCCAAACTCCTCAAATAAACCAGTTCCAAAGGCCTCTAAACTGCCTGCTTAGGTATGATCACGGCAATTAGCCCACTTCTTCACCACCAGACCCAGCCAGACTTTCAGTCACTGATATGTGATATGCAACGCCCACAACTTAAAGCGTGAAAGGCTCCATTTTAAGAGATTCAGAACATGGTCACCTGGTCCCAAGGCACAGCCTCATGGCAAAAGGACACAACAGCAACACTGCTTAGAGCATGGAATCAGGAGACAGAACAGAGAAACAGTAGTAGAGTATGGGGCGCAGGACCACTTATGGTGTCCAATTTCATAATTCTATGGCCCACTTGATAGACCCAGGAGCATGCCTTACTGCTCAGCTAGGCATTTCTTAATCCAGTGAAACGAAGTAAAGGTCTCATGATCTCTGATTTCAAGCTATCAAAAGATGAGCAGTTTCCTCTACAATATACACGCAGCCAAGATCTATCCTGGCACCAGCCTGAAAGCAACAAGGCCCACCCACCCTGGTCGGAAAGCTCTGAAACTGTGAGCCAAGGTAAACTTCTACACTTTCTAAGTTTATGTATCTCAGGTATTTATTAGAGCAACAAAACACCTACTAACACAAGGTGAGAAGCTATGCATTTGAGCCAGGAAATGTTTATTTTAAAAGTTCAACTAATTGGTTGCTATGTGAAAAAAGACCAAGAGAAAAGACTTGTATTCCTCAACAGGAATAATACAAGCAAGCAATGAAAGGGACCCCAACTAGGTGTGTAGAAGTGAAGATGGTGAGCCCGGTGGTTCTGTGATGCATTTTGAAGTCTGAGCCAATAAGAGCTTGATCTTCCCACTGTCTGCCTTGGCTTGAGGTGACCACCAGGCCTGGATGTCACTGCTGCAGCCTCTGACATCTGCCAGTCAGTATTCAAATAAAAATGTACATATTGCCCTAAAACAAACCACCAGTTTCAGTCATATTTAAGTCAAAACCCACCCTTAAAAGTAAGATGAGCCTTAAAATAGAGTTCAAAAGTGTGCATCACCGCCTGTAGAAAATGTTCTATAGGATTATAAAGCAGTGTGGCACCTTAGAGCCCCAGTAATTGGTATCTTCCAGGTCTCTTTTTGTCTCCACTTATACTACGTAACTATAACTTTGCCAGTGACCGGGATTAGAATCCCCAAACACCAGGACTGTCAGTTTGACTGCTTCACAACATTGATTCCACTAGACAACGTGTCTAAACTAGTGATGGCAAACATATGGCATGTGTGCTAGTTATTGTTCTTTTAAGAGAAAACATGCTAGGGTCGGCAAGATAGCTCAGCAGACTAAGTGCCTGCTTAGACAAGCACAGGGACCACGGTTCAATTCCTGGTACCACAGGGTGCGCTGGGCCCGTCCCTGGGCATGCTGAGCTGGATTCTGAATTCAGGCGTGGTGGCACATGCCTGTAATCGCAGTGCTGGAGAGGCTGAAAACAGGAAAATCACTATAATTCTGAGCTGTGTAATGAGACCCTGTGCCAAATATATATTTTTTTTAAAAATGTTAACGTATAAGTTGTTTCTTCTAAACTACAACCTCAGTATTCCAGTTTAATGGCACTGTTGGCACTTATTTTTCATAAACAAGTAGGTTTTAGACACTCACCCCTTTTGCCATCACTGTCTAAACCAAGTCAGGTCATTTTATATTCCTTGCTAACAGTTGATGTGAAGTCCGGATGTGACCCACCGAGCTAACGAGACACTAGCAGACCGTCCTCAGAGGCGTGCTCCTGCAGACTTGTTATTCCTACAAAAGGAATGCAGACAGATATAACCTATTCTCTTCCTCTGGATGCTATTATATCTGGGCAGGAAGACATATGCTGTGGTCATTGTTAAACGTGTGTTTTGAAGATGATAAGAAAAAGAAAGAATTTGAGTCCTTGGTGACATTATCCAAGGCCTGTTTTATGTCTAAACTGCTGATTTTTGTATGACACATTTGCTTTTAATTGGGCTACTTTGCCTTACAGGTTTTGGTGACATTCAATCTAATTAATTTTACCTTTCACAAGGCATCTAGGAAAGTTCAAGAAAGAAAATCCTTTAAAAAATTGTGCCTATCTGTGAGTTTTTTACTTTATTTTACTATGCATATTTTTATTAAGTAAATACATAAAAATAGAACTAGATCCAAACATTGGAAAAAAAGAGATGATAAGATGATTTAGACATGGGAAAATAGAAAAAACGTACTAGTAAAAATTAATAGTAAAGAAAGAGAAGGAAAGAAAGGCACAGATACTTCTGAAGGCATATATAAGACATTTTCTATGTTGTTTACCTTTCCTAAATATTTCTTAAGCATCCACTGTGTGCTCTGCATTGTTCTGGGTGCTAGTAATTCAGAGGTGCTTAAGCGACAGTGTCTATTAATAATGATACTATTACTGCAAAATGTATTCTCATTTTGAGGCACCAGAGCATAATTAGAAATACATGACTAGTCTCAGATAACACTAAGTGCTATGAAACACAAAATGAGGTAAAACAGTAGAAAATTACCAGGGATATCAGGCACAGCAGGAAACACATACAATCTCAGTTACTCTGGAGGCTGAGGCAAGAGGCTGGCAAGCTTAAAGCAGGCCTGGGCAATTTAGCAACATCTTGTCTCAAAATAAAATGTAAAAGGACAGAGGAAGTATTTCAGGGGAATAGCAACTCTAAGCACATTTGAGGGCCTATGTTGAAGTAAAAAAAAAAAAAATGGAATTATGGATGGCCTGAAGAAAGGGAAAAAGCTTTAGAAATGTCCACCTACACAACCTATTGAGTCCCAATGAAGTAAATTGTGATACATTTATATAGTATAATATGTTATTTATAAAAAGATTGTATTATAGAAATAAAGATGACTGTATGACATCCTAAGATGTATTAAAGTCAAATGGGTGGCTGTTGAATACAATGTGAAGTGTTAGGTCTATATTAGAACTACAAAAAGGATAGATGGATATAGACAGGTAGAAACATGGATAAGTGAACATATGTGTGTGTGTGTGTGTGTGTGTGTGTGTGTGTGTGTGTGAGTGAATAAAAATAGACATAAATATATAAAGACAGAAATGATAGAGAGATGGCCAAAGAGTAAAAGATATGGAAGGAAAGAAAGGTAGAGATACACTTCTAGGTGGATACATAAGAAACTTTCAGTGTTCTTTACTTTTCACAAGAAAGAAAACACCTCTTAAAACTTTTGTACCTATCTGTACAGTGATGAGATCTTACTATCCGCATTTTAATTCATTAAATAAATACTAATTGCTTGTAATCATTTTCAAATGAAAGCAGGGTCCAGGAACAATATGTTGGTGGAGATTAACACTCAGGAAGGTTGGCTCTTGACATACAGGGCATTAGAGCATAGAACCTGGCTTGAAATTGGAACCAGGCAAAAAAAACAAGACCATCTGTTCTATCCAGTTTCACTTGGCACATGCTCTCCTCACCAACAAGGGTAAAAGCTCCCGGAAAAGATTCTACCATCAGAAGCTCTGTGAGACCAGTGAGCAGCTTTGTAGGGGACCAGCTGCCCGGGAGATCCACAGAATAAATGCAGCGCAGAGAGATGACACAGGGAGGAGATTGATGGGAGTGGTAGGATCGCGCTTGACGAAGTCAGAAGAGGGCAAGCTCCAGCGGGTGACAGAGACCCTGCAGAGGATACACCACCCACCCAGGGGACTGTGGCGTGAAGGTACCAGGTTCTCAGGATGGGTATTTATGTGACTTTCCAGAGAATTCCTCCTGATCCCCCTGCCTCAGCCAGGCCAAGAACCTGGGCTGACTCCACCTAAGCTGAGGCCCCCCTCTTCACTGAACATGTGTTTTGTAAACCTTTCATCTGCTATCCATCAGACCCATATTTCTAACATGACCAGCAGGTCTCCAGAGGGGGCTGAATCACAGCCAAGTCAAAGAGCAGAGAAACTTCTGCAACCTGGGAAAATAAAAAAGGTTACAGCCAGAAAGGCTGTTCTGGATGTCAGATTTTTTTTCTTGGTTTTATTGTTTTATTGGTTGTTTTTGGAAGTTGAACACAGGACCTTTGCACATAGCTCCATCCCGAGCCCCACCTCTCAGTTTTTATTGTGACCCAAGGTCTCATAAGCCACTGTATTTCCTAAGCTGGCTGTAACTCGTGCTCCTCCTACCTTAGCCTCTGAGAGTGACGGGCCACACTGTCACACCTGGCTTCTTCCAATTTCATCTCCTTATCAATGGCAGTCAGTCATATGTTTGCCATCTAATGAGGCAGTTTTCTGATAAATAGCCCACATATTGAGAAATAATAGACAAGAAAATAGGCTTTTGTTCATCCCCAGGAGCTTCTACACTCTAAGAGCATTGTTCTGAAAGTGTCTGACCCTCACTGTAGCACATTGAGACCCTGAACAGAATCCAGGTAAGCCTTGCAGCTTCCTGCCATTCCACACATGAGCTATGAGGTTCAGTTACCTCATTCAACCCATTCTGCTTTGCACTGTCCATTCCTAAGACTGGATATCAGGCAGCAGTGACACCTCAAAGAAGAAGGGGTGGGGAAGGGAGGGGGAGGGTAGAAGAAGGGTGGGGAGGAGAAAGAAGGGGACAGCAGGGAGGCAAGTCAGTCCCTTCACAAGAGTTGCTTTTGCTAATGTTGATCTCCTTTCATTGCTTCTATTTGTCAAGAATTATCTTGTGGGGGAGTGGGCACCTTTAGATGGGACATCTTAGTTATGTTTTCATCCCCTCCCTCCTCATTCCTGTCCTCCATCCCCTCCCCTTCCCTTCCTTTCCTTTCCCTTTCCCTTGCCTCCATCTCTTGTTCCTCTCCTCTTTGTGAAAATGATCTATATCCATGTTTCTTGTTATCACTCCTTTATTTTGCTCTTTATCATTCCAGTTTTTCAAGTAAGAGAAACTATGTATCACTTAATCTTGCACGTCTGATTCATTTCACTTAACATTATGGTCTGAAGGCACATCTATTTTCCTATAAGTGACTCAGATTAATTTCAGCCTCTAAAATGTTTTCTCAAAAAAAAAAAAAAAAAAAAAAAAAAAAAAAAAAAAAACCAAATCAAATGTTTTCTCTAGCCCAAACTGAGGAAAAAATGTGAC
>PVKA01042436.1:0-17418 GCA_004027165.1 Ctenomys sociabilis | reverse complement strand
CACCATTAGTGCAGATCTTGCCTCTCATAGAATTATGTAGAAGCACAGCATTATCTATCCCAACTGTACTGTCTATACACACACATCCTGATTTTTTCTTTCTACAACCCTTCCTTTGTCTACACCTGTCAAAAGTGGGCACTCCATTGACATTCAACTACCTTAGGTTCTTGAACTCGACACCACAATCCAACACAGTTACTGAATCTTTGATATAATTCAGCTATAAAAAAACCTGTAAATATAATTTCATGTATGTACCTTGTACAGTACCAAAACGTTATGAAAACAGTTTGCAATGTATTAATTCATCGACTCTGTATGGTTAAGGTGTCTTGAAACTGTCTGATTGACATTTGTATTTTAATAAAATAAAATAAATGGAAAAAAAACAATATTAGTGATTAAAATATTTTAATAATTATAATAATTAAAATAGCAGAGAATATTTTATTAATATTTTCTTCTTTGCTTCCATAACAATCTTGGGAGATTAAAACACTCCCTTCTGTTTACAGTTAAGTAAGCTAGTCAAGGCTATATGCCTTTTGATTAACAAATATGGGATCCAAATCAGGTCCTTTGACACTAAAAATGCCAGAGCCTTGGGCACTGGCCCTTTTCAATGTCCTCACTAGGAAATAAATAATTTTGTGGTGATTATTTCAAGAGTGCTCTGTTCAGACTGTGTAGACAGCTAAACAGTCTAAGTGCCTGCATAGGTAAGCATAAAGACACAGATTCAACCTCTGATACCACTTGCCATGCTAGCTCTGAGCTGGCCACTGATATCAGGCATGATGGTGCATGTTTATAATCCCGGCACTGAGGAGGCTGCAAACAGGAGAATCACTGTAAGTCCAAACTGCGTAGTGAGACCCTGTACCAAATACATAAAATTAACAAAAAAAAAAAGAGTGAATGTTCATTTTATTATTGAATTCTCTACATGTTTCTTTCCACAGCCATAAAATCTAGAAACTGTACTGTGGCTTTATCATGTCAGTTTGGATTTAGAAATGGGCGGGGCTGTCCTTGCAGGTACCTGGGACAAAGTCACTCTTACACTCAGTATGTATGTAAAAGGAGAAGCACCCTCTATTAAAAGATAAAAGGGTTTAAAATAAGTACCTACAAAATATGATTCAAAATAAAATGCTAGAGTAATCCCTATCTGCATCAGTCAGCTCATTTTGTGCTGACTGCCCCTATTTCCTACCAAGTCCTCCCCTCTTGAGCTGGTACTATGCTGAGCCCTGGCCTACTTAGTCATCCAGTATTACTCTTATCAGGCCCTCTCCTGTGCAAGGAGCAGTACGCTGCTGCCAAACAGCCTGCGCTTCCAGAAACTGAAGGATAAATTCCAATTTCCTGCAGATTAAGGTCAAAACCAAGTTTTACCCACAGCAAGGAAATGCTTACAATGTAATAATAGCTCAGAATAAGGAACATGTGCCATACCTAACTGCATGTTACTATCCTCTATTGATTGCTGCCATTTTCATTTATTATACTGCTCCTTCTTAGATGGCAGTAATTTCAATCAACTCTGTAGTCATTGGGACTTTGGAACCCTTGGCAGTATACAATTAAAAATATTTGTAGTAGACGAATTCTTGAGCTAGAAATGACCCCAAATGCCTATCCTTCACCTTCAGCCATTACAAAGAAATCAGTGAATCTTTGGTGCCATTTCCCCTGAAAGTAGACTTTACAGGGCTTCTATCATAGAAAATTAGACTTGAAATTAAATCAAAGGACAAGAGAACACACCAATTCTTTCATGTTTCCTCTAGCCTCCCACCTTAATACAACAGTGAGCTCCAAGTCCTACGACTGTGTTCCAAGAGCTGCCACTACTTCTTCAAAGCAGGGTGCCCTGAAATCATTGTCCAGTCCTCACTCTCCCAACACTGTCGTTTCCAGCTAAGAAGGGTTTTGTTCAGCGTGCTCATTTGCTAAAACTTATAAATCAGAATGTGCATTTTGCAAGGCTTACTTTTGATTAATTTTTTAAAATTTAGACGCTGCATGAATGAGGTTTGAGATTAAGTGTGCAAAGATGTTTAGGAGCAGCCTCCCCACCAGCCTTCAGATTGAGATAGATGAGGAGCAATACTGGGTTTGAGCTGCCCATAATTGAAAAAGTCTGTGCCCAAAATATCATATTTTCCTGCTCTGTAAAAGAGCCATAACTCTAAGGCCTTCCAATAGAGCTTCAATAAAGGGAATGTCTTCAACTTTCAGGCTCTCAGATATTCTTAGTGTTGATTATTACTTACAGAACAAGGTTAGAAATGTCAAGGATGAAGGGTACTGGGGAGGAGGAATAGGGTCAGTTCTCAAAGGAAAATGATCCCTAGGCTTTCCTGAGAAATCAACAGAAAACTACAGAGGAGCAGCATTTGTGAGTGAATGAGCACCAAGAGAGCAAATATGAACCACGCAAGTGCAGTCTTCTAAGGCCAAGAGCCTAAGCCCGCAAGGATCGCAGCAGTGCTCTCAGAAGGTGTTCAATGCACACCTGCACTGCCAGGTGCCCAAGTATGGGGTTCCATCATGGTGCATCCAATGTGTGTGAATCTGGTTCCTGAAATTGTGCAGCACTGTGATTGTGAACAGATGAAATCTCAATGGAAGCCAAAATGTGCATCTTTGGAGCAGGTCATAAGTCTCCTGACCCTAAGGCCTGATGCGTGTCAGGAGCACCTTCAGAGGCAGCTGCGCCATGGTCTTCATATAAGCACTCAGTAAAGGTAGAGGCTCTGGCCTATGCAGTTTTAAGTGTGGTAATGGAGTGCAAAATGTGTAGCAGAGACATATGTCAATCTGAGGGGGCACATATGGATGAGGGTCCAATTTTTAGCTGGCAGTAGCTTTGCTGCTTAATTACAATTTGGGGTGCCAACACCTAATCTACTATATGATCTCCAACCACCAGCCCTTGTTCTATTCTATATTCCCCCTTGTTTTCTTAAATCCTTTTGTTTCAAATGATATAATACAAGCCACAAAATATAAATAACTGTAGGTTAGGATCTCTCTAGATATTTTGCTTGGAGGTTTTGTGGTACCTCTTACATTCTGAAATGTTGACTTTTAAAAGGTCCACTAGCATTTGTGTGTATGTGTACATGTATTTGCGCTCACAAGCTATACAAAAATAATTCACAGGGGATGTCTCTAGCTAATCACAGTCTTAGGACTATAAAACAAAATTTCAATGTGAATAACAAGTTAAATTATTAAGCTCCTTCTCATCTTGCAAGATGGCTGGTGAAAAAATGAGAAGCCAGACACTAAAGAGAAGAAACCCAAATCCAAGAAGACTTCTGTCAGTGGTACTGATAAAAGGGTAAGGTGAAGGCAAAAAGGTCTGAGAAGGGGCAGCCCCACTGCAGCTGAAGTGCTGTCCTGGTTAAAGGTAGGTACTCCCAATCTGGTATGTATTTCAGAAAGGCTTTGTACAAGAGAAAGTACACAGCTGCTAAATCAAAGATTGAGAAGGAAAAGGAAAAAGTTCTTTCTATGATCACAAAACCAGTCAGTGGGGACAAAAATGAAGGTACCCAGATAGTTAAGGTTCAAAAAATTCCTAGATACTATCCTACTGAAGATGTACCCCGAAAGCTCTTGAGCCATGGCAAGAAACACTTCAGTCAGTATGTGAGGAAACTTCACACTAGTTTCACTCCTGGCACCATCTTGATCATCCTCATCAGGTATCACAGAGACAATAGAGTGGTCTTCCTGGAGCAGTTGGCCGGTGATTTGCTGCTTGTGAGTGAGCTTCTTAGCCTTAATTGTGTTCCTCTATGAAGAACACACCAGAAATCTGTCATTGCCACCTCTACAAAAATTGATGTCAGCAAAGTGAAAATCCCCAAGCAATTCACTGATGCTCGCTTCAAAAAGAAGAAGCTGTGGAAACCAAGACACCAGGAGGGTGAGATCTTCGACACAGAGAGAGAGATACCATATTTCAGAGCAGCACAAGGTAGATCAGAAAGCAGTGGACTCACAGATTTTAGCAAAAAACAAAGCTGTTCCTCAGCTCCAGGGCTATCTATGATCTGTTTTTGCTCTAACAAATGGAATTCATTTTTATAAATTAGTGTTCTAAATTTCATACTAAGAACCTAATTAAATAATGATACACTTTAAAAAAAAAGTATTAAAAAGATGGCAAGGACAATCCATAACATGACATTTTATTTTCACTGCAGGTCTGTTGACTTGGAATAAGGGCATATATAAGAGAAAAATTCTACTTTAGCAAAAGAAAAGGGGCTCCTTTTTCCTGTTTAGCAATCATGACAATATTCTGATGACTCGGAGCTTGTAAAATTGGCAACATAAATAACTAAGAGACAAATCAGTAGATACCTGGACCGATGTAAGGCTAACAAAGGGCATTTCAAATGTAAGAGTATATGAATACTGACTGGGGAATTGCTCTAAGTGCAGCAGTCCTCAACACTATGAGGACCTAATGAAGCATTAAGAGAGGGATTTTAATACATGTCATCAGTGGTACCATTCTATCCCACCTGTGTGCTCAGGGCACATGAGTAACAGTGACCCAACCTAAATGCTATTAAGGGGATTTTTTTTATTATGTTCATCACTAATTGAGAGCTTTAAATGTTTATGAAATTAAAAATAAGACAACACAAAAAATATCCTCTCATTATATACCTCATCCTCCAAACACCCCAAATCTGGAAAATATGAGCTACTAATTTAAAGAGGTGGGATTCTCCTCCAGTCTTCAGTACTCTTCTCTATCTGCTTTTTGCATACTGAAATCCTCTGCAATTGTTAAAAAGTCACAGAAAGTGTGCTTAGTTAGAAGTGTGGCTACTCAGATCAGACCATGTGATAGACAAGAGCACATACAAAGGGATGTGCTCTTTTATCATGCACCCTCTAGAAGACTGGCAAAAGGACCTGCCACATGCACAGGTATAGACACTCCTTCCTGTTGTTGGATTCATTTTCTCCTCTGGGTGGAGAACTACAGACAGAAATCCTTTTCTCAGGGGCTAAGAACCCAAGCATATGTGACCAATTAAAACTAATACCTCCTTTCTAATTCCATTGATTCCTTCAAAAGAATAAGTCCCAAAGACCATGGCTATCTTCGGTAATCTCACCTCCTTCCCTACTGTGACCATCATCCCTGAGCACGGACCAGAAGGGATTCTGGGCAGAAGGTAGCAAAGATTCCTGCCTCCCCAGTGTCCGGGGCTCTGTCTCTGCAGTGTATACTTATGGTCTGACCAACAGAAATGCATGAGAAGGTCGCTCTCATCTCCCTTCTTTCCTGTTTCCAAGCCACATCTATGGCACAGCCACCATTAATAACAAGATGTCTCTTTTCTGGGCTCAAAAACTCTCTGATATCCACATCCAAAGTGTATTTTTCTCCCTCACCCTTTAATCTTACTGTGGTTTGGTAGGAAATCCTTTCCATGGCTTTTCTGTTAGTGACACAGAAAATAAAGTAAAAGCTTAAGCCATATCCATCCAAATCAAGAAACTGAGTCCTCAAACTGGATTTTCAATGAAGACTAGCAATATTCCAGGAAGCCTAATCCATCAGCCTCTCTCAGAACAGATAAAATAAATAAAGGGGCTTCCTTAATTTGCCCGTTCAACCATTTATAGTGCAAAGGAGCTCCACACAAGGGCTTCTTGGGTTTTCTCTGTGTGACCTGATTGAATCTTCACTACATTGAGTTGAACTAAATCATGAAGCCCCCGCATCATTGCCTAACCTGTGAGAAGCAGGTAGTATTATAGACAATGTGTCAAATCTCATGTACTAGACCTAGAATAAATTACTTAATGACTTGATGTATCATTGTAAAACTTCCATCCAGTAGCTGTGTGATCTGAGGCACTCTCATGGCTTCTCTGGGTCTAATTTTATGCATCAGTGAAGGCAAGTGCCTTGAACTGGAATTATTACATGTTTTGTATAACCTATTCCAGCTCTAAAGAATAAAGATTTGATTCAACACTGGATTTCTCTTAAGTAAAACTTTCCACCAAATTTCCAAAGGCCACTGAATATATTTTTGCATTTTGGCTTGGGAAACAACTAAGCCAAATGCATTCTCACGGTTTACATTCTCATAACAAAAAATCAAAGTCTCCAAAGCCAGCACTGGGGATAAAATGATGATAAATGGAAACCAACTTTATCATCCAAAAATACCCCCTCAAGTTCTGAAGAAATATTGGTAATAACTCTCCATCTGTTGAATAAATCAGAACAAGACTAGAGATTCTACTGAACATTGTTTGAGCATGGAGAACAGCCAATAAAGTACTAGAGTTTCATGAAAACTGATCTCAGGAGAACTGACATAAATAAAGCATGTCAGAGTTTTAAAGAGGAGAATAAAAATAAAAGGGATAGCAGAAGTGTTTTCTGTTTATTATTATTCTCATTGCAAAGAACTCTTATAACAAGAGCACAGGTCTAGAAATCCAGATGCTTGCCTACTAATCCGATATCTGACACTGATTGCCACCTATTTAGCAAAATCCTTTCAATTTACTATAGTTGCTACTTGGTTTTATGGTTATGAAGCTTAAATTTAAAAAAAAAACATAACAGTGCTTTACAAAATTTAAGATGTTATCTGAGCAAACTCTATGATTAATGATAAACAATAATTTATAGTGAAATACCTGACCCAAAAGCTGGTGAGAAACAGTATTGAGAGGAAGAAGCTGCTTTAGTGATGCTACTACAGGTGTAGCTACTAGACCACAGCCCTGGATTTCCAGTGTAGAGGGACATTCAGTGGATCTGGGCTCAGGCTAGCCTAAGCAATGAGACCCATAGAATTGTGGGGGGGGAGCCAAGAAAGCCCAGTTTAACCTTTATTGCCAAGATTCCTTATGTTATTATTATGTCCCAGAGGCCCTTCCAATCCAGCATGCACATTCCCAGATTTTTCGATAGGGATTGATTTTAAAGTAAAGCTGTTAGCTCTCCTAGCTTCAGGTTCCACTAAATCACTTCAAATTATAGGGTGGCCCTGGGTGACTGATGGTCAGTTAATATGGGGGTGAGTGCTCAGGGTTAGGGAAATCCTCAGTTTACAGAACTCTTGGCTTATGTATAGGAAGAGTGCCTCTAGTGAATATCTGTTATGTTTTCTCCCCTCACCAAACAATGTAATAAATGTAGTCTACAATGTAAGTAACTAATCAGCCCTATAAATGGACCAAAATATCTTCTGAGACTAAAGTAAGAACAGCTGTAATGATTACTACATAGCTGGAAACTCAAACTGGGATAAGTCCAATAATTTATAGGTATCTCTGCATGTTTACATAAATGTGGTCAAATGCCAGGATTGCTAGCATGTACCATATGGGAAATAAAAAAAAATCATTCTTTTTTTTAGGGGAGGTGTGTTCTTTTAAATATTCTGTCAGTAAAAATACATACAAATATATGGCATATGAACTAGGAAATGCAGTATAATAATCATTGGGAGTTCAATATCACAAATTAAGAATTGCTTTCCAGCTTTCTCTTCCTGTTAATCCCTCTTTTCCATATCTTGAGCTTCTGGTTCTAACGAAATTTCTGAAATAGCTCATACAGATCTACACCACTATTATTCTCAAGCTCTAGAATTCGGGAAGGGAAGTGTCAAATATTGTATCTGACTCTTTAGTAATTTTAGTATTTATACAGAGTAAAGGGATTATCAAAGATAAAGAAAAAAGGGGGGGGGCATGGGAGACACCGAAAGTGCTGCCTGGCAAATGCAAGGTTCTGAGTTTGATCCCTGCTTCCACAGGAAAAACATAACAAAACAAAACAAATGAACAATCTAAACATTGATTGTGCTGTGTTATTTCTGCTGGCCTATGGGAAGGAGCAGATAATACTTAATTTGTTTTGTCTCCTTTTTTAATTGTTTTATTTTTTCCCTTGATTTCTTATATTTCCTTCTTTTTTTCTTTGTTCTTTCAATTTTACATGCATATATCTGATAATATGGATAAATGATTGAAAGAAAACACTATGTATTATAACAAATACTGTGAAATTCATATTACTTTGTTAAGTGAAATTCTGTATACTTGTATTTCTGTTTTCATACTATTTTGTATTCTCCTTAATTTTTTAAGATTTTTTAATTTAATGCAACTGATACAATATTTATTTTCCATTTAATTGTCATAAATTAACAAAATCAGAAAGTGAACCTGTGAAGTAAAATAAAAACTTTTCTCTTTGAACAATTTGGTTTTTGTTTTTGATATTTGTTTCACCGGTGTTAAAAAAAGAAAAGGAGATGGCGTTATTATTTGGCTCTGTCAGTCATAACAATTTCCACAGATTTTAGAGGGTAGAATATAAAGTTGGACTATTTGAACAAATCAAATTTTTCAAAGAATCAGAATTTTAGAATTAAAAGTAAAGTTAAAAGAGAACCATTCCCTAGAGAATTAGAGCCATAACTTCCACTTGAAAATGTATGTAGAAAGAAAAAAAAATAAGTGGAAGAAGAGACAAAAATAAGAGAAAAATCTGATTTTAGCAGAGGGAGTAGAGAGGGAGAGAAAGAAAATAAGGCAATTAAAATAAAATAAAAACAAAGAACCTTGAGAATGAAAAGGCAGTGCTGCAGACAGAGTAGTTGATTAACAAATACAAAAAAACAAAAATACCACAAGGTGTATTTAGCAGTATACTCTTCTTCAGTCTCTTGATATCCTCAGCATATTCCACTTAAAATGTGGCTGTTTTAAAAATAATTGAGATTTCTGAGCAACCCTGAGCACTGAAAGCTCTACCACCCACTTTTAAAAGGAGCTGTTAGTCTAATTGAGACAGTCAAGTGTAATACTCAGTGTCTAGAAAAGACCGGAGAGGTCATCTTCTCATTTTCTTTTTCTGTATTCCTAGGTCTTTTTTTCTTTCTTCTCAACCACACCTAAACCATTCCAGAGAGATGAAACTCTAATGATTTGATTCTCAGAAGGGAGCTGAATGCCTTGAAGCATCTGGCCTGGTGCCCTCACGTTGTCACAGCTCATAGCTCATCTTTCTCTGTGCCCTGTGCAGCTGAGCTGAATACAGAGTATATGTGAACTTCAAAGGAAATTGGCAGGATGGAGTGGAGGCCTCACTGCTTTAATCAAGATGGATTCAAAACTTTTGCTTATCAAGTGCGAAACTGAAACCAGCAATGAAGAATTAATTGACATAGACTGAGAAAGGAAGTGACCATCAAAAAAGGTGCAGGGAGCTTAATAAGACTATTTTTAAAGGGGTAATACCCACTTAGCAGTTGATGGGAATTAAAGTTATGTAGTATCTCTGTAAATAAAACCATCATGTGAAATAAGATAACCTCACATAAAGTATGAAATGATGACTTCGCAATAATGTATTTTTTCAAACATATTTTTTTTTCCACCTGGTCATGGTAATGATTTTCCTCCCCTTCTAAAGCTTTGAGTGCCCTATCTGTCCATGCTTCTTTAGCTCATGGTGGAAATTGCTCCAGGGATTACTTCCTTATTACTCTGAATCTGAGTGTTACTCATACCTCAAAAATCCATTTTCTGCTTCTCTTCTGAAGTTTTCCAGAGCACGGAAATGGAGCCATCGATGACTTGGATTCTGAGTTATTTTTCCTCAATTTATATCCTTCAGGAAAGCACTGAATCCAGTATATTGGAGGCACTCTGAAATGTTTCTTGAATAAATAGAAGGAGGAAAAACAACACTTTTATTTTTGTCCCCTTGCCCCAGCACCAAGAATAGTGATAAACTATATCCATCATATGTGTTGTCTTGGACAGCACATTAGTCTTGAATTTAGTCGCTAAATTCAAGACTAATGTGCTTATTGTGTCCTTTGCTGAGAAGCACTCAGAAAACTTGCCACACCAAAACAGGAATAATTCCTGGGATAGAAGGAGCAGAAACAGAGGAAGTGATATCTGGACCAGGTTTAGGCATGAATACTTCATATATCTTTGCATAGACTCATTTTCTTCGTGCTCTCCTTTATCCAAGAAAAAGACACTACCCATGGGCTTTCCATTTCCCTGTCACCCTCTTACAAATCTCAAAGAGGAATTATTCAAAAAGAAGACCAAAACAAAGAGATAGGTTGCTAACAGACTAGGAATCTTTCTTTCCCATTTGAGTTCTTTTAAAATTACATAAGCAAGAACACTGCTCATTTTCTCCTCTCCCATTTTCACCATGAATCTGTGATTGGTGTTTCAGTGCAGATCTTTCTTACATCAAGGAGATCAAAGGTGAATATATATATATATATATATATATATATATATATATATATATATATATATATATATATATATATATTTAAACTTCTTTCTGTAATGTCAGGGCAGAGGAGAGTCAATAAAAACTAGAGAAAAGAAGAAACAAAAAGCAACTCTCTCCAGGAATTTTCAGTCATTAAAAATTCTGAACAGATGTATAAGTGCCAGTAAGCAGCTAAAAAGATGTGTAACATGATTTGGTCTCAGAAAAATTCAAATCAAAATGTGAAATCACTTCATGGGCAATAACATGGTTAAAATTTTTAAAAGATGCTAGTTATAACAGGTATTGGTGAGAAGATAGAAAAACTAGAATCATCATATATCACTGATTGAAATAAAACTGGAGAGGCTGGGGAGATGGCTCAGTGGAATAAGTGCTTTCCTGGCAAACACAAGGGCCTGAGTTCAATCGCCAGTTCTTCCAAAAAAAACCCAAAAAAACTGGAGATTCTCTTTGAAAAAAAAAGAAGGTTGGCAGCTCTTTACAGGTTAAACACAGAGTTATGAGATCTAGGAATGCCACTAAGTATACATCCAAGAAAACTGAAAACGTATGTTCACACTAAAAATGCATAATGCTCATAAAACATTATTTATAATGACCAAAATGTGGAAATATTTTAATGTCTTCAAACTGGAGCAAAAAAATAAAATATTGTATATCTGAATAAAATGGAACTTAAGTACAATGAAATATTATTTAGTAATAAAAAGAAGAACTAATACATGCTACAATAGGGATGAATCCTGGAAATATTATAAGTAGAACAAGACAAAGGGAGCAAAAGTCAAAAGCATGACATGAAAATACATTTATTGTATAATTCATTTAAATAAAAGATACAGAGAAGGAAAAGAGAGTATATTAGCAGTTTACAAAAACTGTGGGGAATTGAAATATTGAATAATCGTTAACCAGTTAGGATTTCTTTCACACTGTTAATTTTGCACCTGAAATTGAACTTATGATTTCATACTTGCCAGGCAGGAGTATCTCCAGCTCTTGAATTATACCCCTTTGAAGAGTAAAATGTGCACTTAGGGAACTATATGTCAAGAACAATATATACTGTATAGGAATAATGTGGAATCTTATACAGGACAGATAGAAACCTGCTAAAAATAATCTCAACCTGAATAGTTTTGCTGCCCTAACACTCACCAAACCCCTCAACCTCAACTATCACTTCATAGTGACCACAGAATCCCAATTCCTGTACACACTTAAGGAGACACAGCAATCAGTTAAAGATTGGAGAATGAGAAGAACTTGATGCTTTCAGAGTTTCTCTTTAAGAGAGTGAGAAGCAGCCTGGACAAAGGAAAGTGACTCATGGAAGGGATCTGATAACTTTTGAGAAAGGATCATTTAACAATAAGGTACTCAATGGGAAAAAAAACTTACAAAAGAAACCACAAACCCCACAAATACATGTGAATTAATCAACACCCTCCTGAACAACCAGTGAGTTACAGATGAAATTATACAAGAAATTAGACAATATCTACAAGCATTTTCAATGAAAATTCTAGCACTACTTATCGGAATTTATGGGATACAGTGAAAGCAGTTCTTGGAAGGAAATTTATAGCTGTGAACTCACATATTAGGAAAACAGAACAGCAACAAATAAATACACTAATGTTGTACCTCAAACGTAAAAGAGAAGAGCAAATCAAACACACAGCCCAAAGAAGGAGGAAATTATTTTTGTGTTTTGGGGATTGAACTCGGCCCTTGCACTTACCAGGGAAGTGCTTATTCCACTGAGCCATCACCCTGGCCCCAAGAAGATAGGAAATTATAAAGATTAGGGTAGAAATTAATGCAATCAAGAATCAAAAAGCTGGTTCTTTGAAAGACAAAATAAAATTGATAAATCCCTACCTAACCTCATAAAAAAAGAAGAAAGAAAAAACTCAAATTCAAGCAATAAGGAATGAAAAGAATGAAATTACCATGGACACAGTAGAAATTCAAAAGATTATGAATAGCTATTTTGAGAATCTTTACTCTCACAATTGAAGATACAGAAAAAATATACAGATTCCTAAACATGTACAAATTACCAAAACTGAAGCAAAAATATATAAGAACTCTCAGCAACCCAATAAACAGGCAATGAAATAAAGCAAGTAATAGAAAACCTACCGACAAAGAATTCCAGACCCTGATGGATTCACAGAGGAATTCTAAAAGAAATTTACAGAGGTCATAATCCAAATAATCCTCAAAATCTCCAATGAAATTGAAAAGGAAACAAAACTCCCAACATCATTCCTGGAGGCAAGTATTAGACAGATACAAAAACCGGGAAAAGATACAACTTAAAAACATAACTACAGGCAAATCTTCCTCATGAACACAAATGAACAAATCCTCAATAAAATCCTAGCAAATAGAATTTTGTAAATCAAGATTATATAACAGGATTCATCATAGGAGGCAATGATGATTCAATATACACAAATCGATAAATGTAATACACTATATCAATGGAGCCAAATCTAAAAACCACATGATCATCCCAATTGATGCAGAAAAGGCTCTTGACAATGTCCAATACTCATTCATATCCAAATCCCTACAGAAAATAGGAGTAGACGACCTCTACTTCAATCTGATTAAAGCCATCTATGACAATCAAATGGCTAACATAATTCTAATTGGGGAAAAAATGAAAACCTCTAAGATCAGATACAAGACAAGGAGTTACTCTATCACCACTTATATTCAACATAGTTATGGCATAACTAGTTAGAGTCATTAGACAAGAGAGAAAAATAAAAGGAATAAGAATAGGTAAAGAGTTAAACTATTATTGTGTTCAGATGATAAGATACTCTAGTTGGGCGATTCAAAAAATTCCACCAAGAAACTTATAGAATTAATACACAAATTCGGTAGCATAGCAGGATACTCAGTCAATACTCAAAAGTCAAAAGCATTCCTCTACATGGATAACAAACACATTGAGAGGGAAATTAGAAAAACAATAACTTTTGTAATTGCACCATGGAAAACGAAATACTTAGCAATTAATCTAAATAGAAAAGTCAAAGATCTATTCAATGAAAATTAGAGTACTCTGAAAAAAGGGATTAAGGATTTCAGAAAATGGAAAGACATTCCCCGCTCCTGCGTAGGAAGAAACAACATAATGAAGATGACCATACTCCCAATATTGTAATACAGATTTAATGCAATTGTTATCAAAATACCACAAATATACCTCATAGACATGGAGAAATCATTCCTAAAATTTATTTGAAATCAGTGAAAAGCTGAATAGCAAAGGCAATCGTGGGCAACAAAGACAAGGCAGGAGCCATTAGAATTCCTGACTTGAAATCATACTACAAATCTACTATGATAAAATTAGTATGGTATCCACAAAAAAAAAAAAAAAGACCTGAGGATCAATGCAATAGATTCAAAGGTGAAAATGCAACTACAAACAAACTCAACAATCTTATCTTTGACAAAGGGACCAAGCATGATTACTGGAAGAAAGATAGCCTCTTTAACAAACAGTGTTTTAGTGTTCTACATGCCGAACACTAAAACTGGATGCAGGTGTACCACTGTGCACTAAACTAAAGTCAAATACATTAAAGATCTAAACATTAAAAAAAATACTTAATCTCCTAGAAGAGAAAATAGGTGGAAATCTTGAAGACGTAATGGTAGGCAAACAGTACATGAACAAACACCAAACTGCACTGAAAATACGTGAAAGAATTAACATTGGGGATATCCTCTTATTGAGACAAAGAAACTATCAAAAAAGCGAAATTTCAACTCACAAATTTGGAAAAGAATCTTAACTAATAAGCATCCAGACAATGGTCTTCTATCAAGAATTTATAAAGCACTAAAATCATTAGGGTCCAAAACTTTATGACAAAATTCAAAATTGGGCAACCAAGATGAATTACACAGGAGAAAAAATACAAGAAGCAAATAAATACATGAAAAAATGCTCCACATTACTAGCCATTCATGAAATGCAAATTAAAACAACACTGAGATACCATCTCACCACAGAAAGAATGACTGCCATAAAGAAGTCAACTAACAACAAATGTTGGAGAGACTGCAGGGGAAAAGGAACCTTTCTCCACTTCTGGTGGGAATGTAGACTAATGCAACCATTATGGACGTCAGTGTAGAGACTCCTTAAAAAACTAGGACTGGAAATCCCATTCAATTCATCTATCCCCCTTCTGAAAATTTTACCAAAAGAACTGAAATTATCATATCATAGTAATATATGTGTGCCTATACATATAGCAGCACAATTTCTGGTAGCCAAGTCCTGGAAATAACAAAAATGCCAGTCACCTGAGAAATGGATGAAAAGAGTTTTATACCATGGAGTATTACTCAGCTATAAAGAAAAATAAACTTAAAGCCTCATATATAAGTGAATGCAACTTGAAGATATACTCAGAAGTGAAATAAACCAGGCCAACATGTGTAAATATTGTATTGTCCCCTTCATGAAGGAACTCAAAAGAAGAAATAAAAACTTGAAAGGTATGATACAGTTAAATGGAAAGCAAGAATTTAGGGTATAAACAACAAAAAAGAGGAAACGTAAAAAGTTAGGAAATATGGCAGGGGCAAAATCATACATTTATTTATACAAGATAATTAAGGCAATAGTCCTGAGAATCTCTATCAGGTTTTTGAAAATAGCAGTCAATTGGTATAAATATCATCTCAACTAACTCTATATGCTGATATCTGTGAACTAAGCAAATACACTGAGGATAGCAATGCGAAATGTTAAAACCATGTTTGAAATACCTGTCATTTTGATCATCTAAATACATATTGTTGCTAATATTATAAAAATTATTGCCATTGTTTGACCAATTTTCTCTCTGTAAAAGCCTGAGAGAATGTTTTCCCTTTGGGTGACTCTCCTTAGGCACACTCTACATCACTGATCACTTTCCTCTGTGGTCACACATTCTCCTTGAACAGAAAATTTGGGACACTACTGAGTAACAGAATATCACAGCACAGGTTCTCTTATGTCCTGAGTCCTAAACTGACTTTGAAGGGCTAGGGCCAAAATGTTCGCTATCTTTGTAGCCCTTCTTTTTCTGTAATTTTTTGGTCTGCAAACTTAAGTTATAACCCTCCAGAAGAGAAGCTTAATGATATTATTACTCTGCAACATAGGCAGTTGGGCTTAACATCACTGTCTGTTTGAATATCAAACATCTTAGACATGACATAGAACAGGTATTTTCCAACAATTATTGATATGCTAATCTTTAAATCCCTAGAGACTGTGAAAAAAATAAAAAACAAAAAGGTTTTGAAAAATAAACAATTACACATTTTTGCACAGAAATTTAGAAATCTAACGATATACAACATTGTAGCAGCACAGACCTATGACTTATTTTCTTCTCTCTTGTTTTCTTTTGTTACCATTTTTTTAAACAACATTTACTTGAGATAGAGAGGATAGCAGTAATTCATATGACAGAAGCAGTATGCATTTAGAAGACCAGAATAACAGGCATTCCAAGCATGGCTATAGTATTATTCATTGCTATCCTCAGTGCAGTTGCTTGATTCACAGGTATCAGCATATGTAGTTAGTCAGGGTGAGGCTTCTACCAGAAAACTGCTAGTTTCAAAAATTTAATGGGGATTTTCTTGACCACAGCTTTAACCATCTTGTGCATATTAATTTATGGATTTAACTCTGCCATATTTCCTAGGTTTCATCCTTGCCTTTATTTCTCTGTTCAATCCTTAACATCTCACTTTCAATTTAGTTCTACATCTTTTAATTTTTCATTGATTTTATTGAGAAACAAATATCAATAACACAGCTTCGAAAACCATTAGTAGGACAATTTCAATGATTAATACATTGCGTATTGTTGTCTTCATAGTGGTTATTCATCGTACAAGGTGCAGACATAATATCCTGTCCAAACACTATTAGTGCAAAACTTTCTTCTCATTCAATTAAGAGAAAGTAGAGCATATCTATCCTAACTATATTGTATATACAGATACCAAATGGTCCTTCATTTGCATCCCCTTTTTTGTTTAACTTTGTCAGAAATGGGTATTCCATTGCCATTTAAATATTGTACATGTGTGAATTCAGCAAAATAATCCAATATAGTCCACTAGTCCATAAGAGCACTGAATAAATTTTAATAGTTTTCTTCTTTTGAATTCTTAAACTAGGGAGACAATATGATATTTACATATGTGGGTCTGGTTTATTTCGCGTATGAGTATATATTGAAATTGCATCCACTTGTATATGAAGGCTTTTAGTTAATCGTTCTTTATAGCTGAGTAATACTGCATTGCACAAAAACACAACATCTTTTACATCCATTCCTCAGGTGATGGGCATTTTGTTGTTTCCAAGATTTGACTATCACAAATTGTGCTGCTATAAATATAGGTGCACATATATCACTATGATATGATAGTTTCAGATTTTTAGGAAAATTCCCAGTACAGAGATAGCAGGATTGAATGGGATTTCCAGACTTAGTTCCTTAAGGAGTCTCCATCCTGACGTCCATAATGGCTGCAACAGTCTACATTCCCACAAGAAGTAGAGAAGAGTCACTTTTTGCCAAAAGCCTCTCCAACATTTGTTGTTGGTTGATTTCTTTATGATAGCCATTCTTTCTGGGGTGAGGTGGTATCTCAGTATTCTTTTAGACAGCATTTCATGAACGGCTAGTGACATACAACATTATTTCATGTATTTATTAGATTCTAGAATTTCTTCCTCTGAACAGTGTGTATTCATCTCAGATGCCCATTTCTGGATTGGGTCCTTAAATTTGAGGGCAATAATGTATCTTAGTTTTTTATTTTTATGGTTTTCGTAGTGGTTTTTTTTTGTTGTTGTTGTTTTTTGGGGGTTTTTTAATTTATTTTTTATTTTATTGAAGTACAAATATCAATCAGACAGTTTTAAGACACCTTAACAAGACAGATTCGATAAATTAATACATTGCAAACTGTTTTCATACTGTTTTGGTATCGTACAAGGTGCATATATGATATTATAC
>PVKA01042435.1:0-17415 GCA_004027165.1 Ctenomys sociabilis | reverse complement strand
AAAAAAAAAAAAAAAAAAAAAAAACAGTGAGACCCTGTCTCAAAAAAAAAAAAAAGTATAATGGAGAAGTAAAATACTTCCATGATAAAGAATAACTGAAGAATTTCATGATGACAAAGCCAAGCCTACACAGACTACTAAATGATGTTCTAGAGAGGGAGCAAAATGATCACAACCCCATGAATGAAAATGGAGAGAACCCACCAAATAGGGCAAACAATTAAACACAGAAGAATAAGAGGTATACAATAGCAGTCTTTCAGTTATTCTTTTGTGTACAGCTGATGGAAAAATATTTCCATCAGCACACTCTACAAATGGACTTCTCTTGCACCCTATGGGTCAAGATTCCATATGGGTCTACAGTGTGGATTTCAAGGAAATAGCTGTCCCACAAGTGACACCTGGCCACCAGTAAGTGTCATGGTCATTATCCATGTCCACAACACACTAGAACTTTATGTGATACCCTATCCCCAAACTGCCAGAAGTGAAGGTCATTTATTTGTCATTCCAGTATTTATCTTATGTTTTATTCTTAGTACTTCTTTACTATCATGAAAACTTTTTCTTAGTTCAATTATTTTGAAACATTTAATTTTTAATTAATTAGTATTTAATTTTCTGAATATTCCTTAATCTTAATTTTTGTTTTAAGATTTATACTATACCTGTGAATTATAATTTATTTAAAAGACATCATATCTTCTCCTAGTATTAGAAACTTTAAAAAGTATATTTCCATTTTCTGTTGACTTTATATTACTTCTTCCTTGTCCTTTATACATGCATACACACACATATATATGAAAAAATATGTGTATAATAGACGTAAGAATGGTACTGTTTCATAGAAATCTTCAATGACCTTTTAAATAAGGGTTCATCTAATATATTTTATATAGTCCTGCATAACTATCACTTTGAGAGCTCTTTACTGTTCATTCAGGAGTACACTGTAATTTCTCTTGCTTTTGAATAATGCTCTTTGTTATTTCCTATATGCTACATCTGGAGGTATTAAAATATTTCAAGTTTGTATAACTAGAAAATATTTTACTTTTAGTTTTCAAAGGTATGTTTGCTAAGTATGAGTTGATAGATTTTTTTTCTTTTAGTCCTTTAATTAGTCTAGTTTCTTACACATTTGCTCCTTTTTTTTCTTTCTAATGTGGAATAAGATGCTATTTAATTTTGTTCTTCTATAGCTAATATTTTTTATATATATGCTTTAATCACTTTTTTCTTAGAATAAGTTTGGACAATTTCATTTTTGTGTATCTTGGTATGATTTTATTTAAATTTCGTGTGCAAAAGGTTCATTTTTCTTAGAAATGTGGTATTATAAGTTGAACTAAATTCAGAAATTTTAAATCTTTAAATATTTATTGCCTACTCATTTCTATTTTGAGAATTATAATTATATGAATACTAAATAAAAAAAAAGAAAGGAGCAGTCAATGCTTACAATTTTTGTTTTTACTATGATTTTTTTCCTCTCTTGAATTTCTTATAACTTATTTTCTTTTAAACAAAACTTATACATTTATCTAGAAATCTAAAAAATTAATTTGCACATAGCATCATGTAATACAGTAACCATTGTTGGATTTCTATTACTTTGTTTAGTGAAATCTTGTACCATGTATAATGCTGTTTTCTTCTATCACTGCTTTGTATTCTTTAAAAATAATGATAAAAAGTACAAAAAAAAACCCCAAAGTTTTCTGGATGTGAGATCCATATTTTGGACAAATCTGAGTATTTGGATGCAAAGTATATCTGTAACTTTAAAATGATTGAGACAAAAACAGACATATGTACAGAGAGAATCTGTTCAAATGCTCACTGGCAAGTCAGAGAGGTGTAGAGTGTTGTGAAGTTCTTTCAGTTTTTCAGAAGCTTTGAAAGTGTTCAAAACAAAAAGGCTGCTTAAAAATAATATGACAAATTGGACGTAAGGCAGCTCACACTCCATGTCGACCAGCACCAGGAAATCTCCAGGCACCCCAGAGGACAGCCCAAGTCATTCAGAGTCACGGGTCCCCTTGGCTTGGCCCTGCCTCCTTCCTGACTCCCTGTCAGCCCCTACCTAGATGCATCATAGGCACAGGGCCTCCCCATTGTTCCTGGAGCCTAGAGAAATAGACCACAAATAAAAGACCGATGTGGGTTAGCGCAAGAAGAGAAACAAACCACGTGCCTGCCCCGTGGCCTTTGCACCTCTGGCTCCCATTGCTTGGAATAGCTTCGCTTGGGTTACAGCTCCTGCGTCTCGGACCTCTTTCAGATTTCCAAACAAGCGCGCCCTCTTCAAGAAGCTCGGTGGGGATCAGGTGCCGCTCAAGCAAGCAGGGTGCACAAGGCCCTGAGCTCTCTCTCCAGTACCACACACACACAGCCCTCTTCCACTGAAGCCCTATCGCAAGTTCCATCTCTTCCTCCTCCTTCCCCTTTCGTCGCTTTCTTTGTTTCCGCAAAGCCCTTACTGCAGCACAGCATGATGCGGCCTTGCTTTATTTTGACTCTACTCTTCATCCATGTCTGTTCTCCCTGGGATCTAGCAGAAGGCGCACAGAGGAGGCGCCCACGAAGGCTGCGTCACCCGTGCGTGGGGCTCCTCTGGGGTCTCGCCCCGGCTGGCTACCTTCCCACCTGTCCATCACTTCCATCAGCCCAGCCTCAGCGGATTCATTCTTAGTTTAGCTCGGGTCATCGCACGTGAGCTGCTCCCTTGGGCGGTGCGCAGGAGGGAAGCCCTGGGCTGAGTCTGCCCTCTCGCTCCCTGTGACGTCATTCCCTACTCACCTTTGCAAGACTCCGGCATTAAGTAAGAGCTGGCGTGTGAGTGCTTTATACAGCTCAGACGCTCCACTGAGCTACAGAAATAAGTCCGCAATCTTACCCCTGAGAAAGACTTGAAGAAAATAAAGACCTCGCATCCGGCTGAAAGCGCTCACTAAGCTATCAATGGCCGAGTTACAGACGCACTGTTCCCTCTACTTGGTCCTCAGCGCAGCTCCGTCCACGCTAAGGATGGAGCTATGCCGCCCCTGCACTAATGATGGTTGCCGCAAGCTGTGTGTGGGCGGGGACCTGCAGCCTGGGATCTGCGGGGTTTGCTTGTGTAGGTTGCAGCGCCGGGCAGGCAGCATGGCTCGAAGCATCATTTCTTCAAATGTGCTTTTTGCAAATTTCTTTAGCCCGACTACAAAGCAACAGGAAGCCTGCTGATGGACAGCTGCTGGCTTCGAGTCAAGAAATGGAACGAAGGCTGGAAGAGAGGGAATACAGAGGAAGCGTCTCTGCCCCATGGCCATACTGACTTTGAAAAAGCAAATGCAACCTTCGGAATTTTCTTACTTGCTGTGTGACCTTAAGAGAGATATTTAACCTCTCTGAGCCTTGGTCTCTTCACCACAAAATAGGAATGCCTACGTCCTAGTTATTGTGAAGATAGAAGGAGACCCGTTAATGATAAACACTACCTCACACAAGTCCTGCACGAAGTCAGCTCTGAACCCTGTAATCCACAGACCGCTCCATCGCCTGCAGCCTAGCAGCTCCACCCGGCATGCAGCCTCCCAAATTCCCTGCCTCGCCCAAACTGCTCCCAGGTCTCCACATTGGTGGACACAGAGGCTGCCCTTTCCTTCTGGGGTGCACAGGTACAGAGGCCGCATGGTGGCCTACTGCCTCCTTACCAAGGCCACCAGCCCCTTGAGGAGGTTTCCCTGCACTGCCATCTCCTCTGCTACTAGAGGAAAAATGTAATGCCCTGCTCAAACCCACTCGGTCCCTCGGTGTCCACTGGGGTGGCCCTACTCTGGGTAAAAAACAGGTTTGGGGCCTATAGGTGTGACTTGTGGACATCCTCAGAAACCTAAGAATATAATCTGTCACTGTCTAGTTTTTTTTTTTTTTTGTTTTTTTTTTTGTTTTTTTTCTTTACTGCATTCTGGAGATAGAACCCACACGGACCCTATGCAGTCCGAGTAAGTGCTCTGTCACTGAGCTCCAGCTCAGCCCCCCTCCCCATGGCTTCCTCTCCCCTGGACACAGGCCTAACCTCTGCACTAGGTAGCTGCCTCTGAGAATTCACCACAGATGACAATCTGACAGCATGGAGGCAAGTGCCTGGACAATCCCCCTTGCGGGGAGGAAGCTTCTTGTCCTGGCAGTGGGTGAGTGTGACTGCTCCCCTAGTCTTGGATGGACAAAGCCGGTCCATGCCACTTTCTGGGAACTATTATAGAAATGCTAGGTGAAATGCTGGTTTTCAGGATCCAAGCCACCACATAAAGAAGTATCCTGGTGACCAGAGGTCACTGTCCTTTGCGATCTGGGAAGGCCACCAGGCCATCTCAGCTGCTGCCATCCCCTGCTGTCACACCCTGGCTCCTGACATAGGACAGAAGTCACCTCCAGTGACTCCAGTGCCAGCCACACAAGTCCTTCTCTGAGACTGACACAGTGAAGAGTGGACACAGCTGTTTCTGCAGAGTCTGTGCCACTATGTGACCTTAAGAGCCTGTGAATGCCCTAAATCATTTGCTATCTCTGGCACTACCAAGTTTGGGAGTGATTTGTTGTGCATCAAAAAAGAGCCAGAGGGCCTGGTATATAGCTCAGTGGCATAAGGGCCTGCCTGGCAAGTGTAAGGTCATGAGTTCTAATCCTGATACAACAAAAAAAGAATCTTAAAGAGAAAGAACCAGGCCCAGACAGGACATCCCAAGGGTTCCAGCTCAGGCTCCTGTCACAGGTCCCTCTGCACCCTCAGCCACCTGCTGAGAAGAGGGAGGCAGGGCTAGCTGTGCGTGACAGTGTCAGCCATCAGGAGTAGGACTGGCCAGGGAAAGGGAAACAACCAGAAGGAGACTATATGATAATTCTGAGATCTGATCTTTAAAATATCTTTTAAGAAATAAAACAGAAACTGATGCAAAAAGAAAAGACAAACATGACTTAAGCATGAGGCTTTCCTGTGAGATTGTCATATCGGAATTAGTTCAGTTTCCTGTTTTTTTTAAATTCGGTGCAGGGTCTCACTATGCAGCTGGGACTTGTGGTGACTGAGCCTCCTGTCTCAGCACCCCTAGAACTGGAATCACAGGCAAGTACCACCACTGGCTTCAGGGACCGGGATGGCACCTGGGGCTCCAGCACGGGCATGGCTTGCCTTACCTAGAATCAAATCTGAGTCCTCGAACTTGCCAGGCAGACGCTTAGACTGCTGAGCTATCCCACCAGCCCTGTCTTGTTTGTCTGTCTGTGTGTTTGTTTTAACAATGTCTTGCCTTGATTCTTGAGCCAGCATTTTCTCCTCTGGTCCACTCCAAGTACTTTGGTGTCCCGTGGAATCTACTGTTCCCGCAGGGTAAAGAAAGGAAACACCCACCAAGATTGACCAGGCAGCTCTGATGACAAATACCTCACATCCTCTGTCTGTGGAGGAGAGGGAGGCACCTTGGGACCAAAACAGGAGCCACGGGGCCAGCAAACACAGAGCTAACCTTGGGAGATTCTTTTTAACATTTTCCAACCTCTGTGAGGTCACTGGACTGAATCACCTTTCAAGCCCCCTATGTTGAGAGCTGATTCTTACTAAATGCCCACTGTGACGGGTACCAGGCAAAACCCCTTCTAGGGATTATTTTATCTATTCCTTAAGAAGCTATACCAGGAGCCAACATGCCCACTGTGTGCAAGAAGAAGACAAAGCTGGATGATATGGGGAGTCCCCATGGCTTGTAGGGGGAGGACAGAACTCTAGGGTCAGCAGAGCCCCTTTAGGGCACCTCTGGGCCCAGTGTTTCCCATACCTAGTACCTACCCAGAGGTTCTGGGATCTTCTTTTTGCTCCTAATCCTCTGCCTTAGAAGGCCCAGTCCTGATTGCATTCCAATGCACTGCCATCAGCCAATTACAGAGGCTGGGAACAATGGACTCTTTCTCTGTGAGCCTCTGAGTGACAGCAAGGTGGCTCTTCCAGCCCCACAGCTCCCAGGCACCCTGGTAAAGGTGAGACTTCTGCCACCCAGCTCTTCCCTGAGGATCTTGAAACTGTCACATGCTGTGAACTGCCATTTCCCCTTAACAAGGGTCTCCCGACTGTGGCTATGTGACATCTTCGGTCACTGAAACACTCAAGGCAGCACGTTGTGACACCAGCTGCACAATGAGGGATCTGTCTTCCAGCCAAGAACACTCCTTTCCTTCACTGTGGCACCCTGCCCTGGTGTTTTGATGAAGTGGTGTCACCCAGGCGGGAAGGCCATGGCTCAAACCTCTTCTCCCCACACACCTGTCCCCGGTGCTAGAATCTTGGTGGGGACACCCAGTTTTACCAGCCACAGAGGGGTCTCTGTGATTTGTAGGAGCCTGCATTGAAGAGTGGATGAGGTCCTGGGCTTTGGAGCCAGGTGAGGTGGGCGTCGGGACTGCACACTGTGCCCACGGAGAACAGTGGAAGTGACCCTCCCCCTAGGCTGGCCTTAGCCCGTCCGCAACGTCCGCACTTGTGTGGCCCTTGGAGGGTCGCACCATTCAAGACTTTTGATGGCCCTGAGACCACCATGCTGCGAGAAAGCCCAAGCCGGTCACACAAGCTGAGGGGCTGCGTGGAGAGCCTCAAGAAAACTCAGCGCGTGAGAAAAGCCATCCTGTTTTCTGCATCCCAGCCCCAGCTGAACGTGTCGAGGAGTCACTGCTACTTGCCTGCCTGGTGGAGCCCTGCCTGGGTTCTGACCCACAGACCCGAGTCATGAGCAATGGCCTGGCTGCTGTGCTAAGCCACTGAGTTGTGCAGCACTGGTTAGGCAACACTGGACAAGAGAGTGCAAGAGGATATGAGAATCAAATTCACAGCCCAGCCATGCCGGCCACCACTGGGCAACGGACTCAGAGGGCCAGCGTGGGGCTGAAGGTATGCGGGGTGGGAGGATTAGGAAATGCCCTACACTGGATAAGACCTCCCCCTTCCCTACAGCCTCCTAACTCAGTGAATCTGGGGAATAGGCTGAATGTGGTCCAAAGCCACCTGCTACGAGCAGATGCCTCCTGAGTTCTCTGTTAGCCTTATGACTCCTATGAATTGCATACACTACCTGCAGCATATTCATTGATATTTAAATATTTTAAATTGTCTAAATTCCTTACCTATTAAATTAGGTAACTTCACACCAAAGTCCCCAAGTAAATAAATATTCCAAGAGGAGTCATGTGAGACCTGCACCTCTGTCCACCTGCGCCAGAACACACAGGGCTTAAGGTCTCCCTTCAGAGTCTGGCCACCCATCTCCAGTAGCCAGAATGGGTCTGGGCTCCTCACTCCTGCCCAGTCCCAGCTCTTGGCCACCCTGACTGACAAGGAGCCAGATTCAAAAGCTGCCTCTCTAGGTGTACCTGAAACAACCCGCTTGGCTCCACGCCTCCTCCAGGGTCCACTGCATTTGGAGAGTGGCTGGAAGTGATTCTCAGTCTCTCCCAAACGCACTTGAATATTCCTCAGAGTTCTTTCTCTCATTTAGCCAATTCCCACATATGCCGGTAGCCTGTATGCTACAAAGAGGAGAGCTGCTGATGCGGGTTTTGCCACTGGGAATGATTACCTGACAGGCTATGTGAATTGGAGCAAAGAGGGTGCAGTCAGCACCGGGAGCCAGAGTTCCTTGGAGGCCTGGGCGAGTCCACACTGCCTCTGCACTTGGTCACAGGGTTTCCCCATGCCAGGCTCGGGTGTCCACTGCAAAAATGACAAGAGTGAGATGCCTCCTGAATGGAGCAGTGGGTGCCAGGATGCCAAGAACTTTTAAGGGACCATAAGCTTACAGGAGGCTAAAACTACATCCCAGAGAGAGTAGCTGCCCCACTAGGGGGTCTTCTCCTGTCCAGAAAGGCCAACTGTGTTAACATGAGATTTCAGACCCTCTCTGTCCCATGACACTGGAACCATCGCCCAGGATCTGTGCTGCTCCCCAAAGAAATCCTTCTTCTCTCCTCTCAATCCTACCTGGAAATAAAGCCAAACATATTTAAAATTGTGGAGTTCTAAAAGGACACTCTGTGGAAACCAGGCCAGCCATGCCAGTCAGTGCTCAAAACCTGATCGGGGTGTGGTGACAGGAAACGTTTGCTTAGCACTACATTAGGGGTTCCAGTTGGGGTGATGGAAGCATTTCAGAGCCAAGTGAGTACTAATGCCACTGAACTGGTTGCTGTAGAAGACTTGATTTTATGTTGCATGAATTTCATTTCAATTTTCTAAAAGGGAAAAAAAAGATCTCACAAGAAAGAGTATAAATGCTTCCAGAGTCCTGCCCACCAGCACACATTTGACTCTGGGGCTTGGGCTCCTCTTGTACTAAGGGATGCTGAGGAGAGAAGGAGCAATTTGTATTAAGATTGATCCCATCCCAGCAGGGTAAGAGCTTCAGATGTTTCCTGGATGGAGGCAAGAAGGCCAGCAGGCTGCCCGCAGGCTGCCATAACTGACCCCCCCTCCCACCCTGATTTGGCAAATGGCTTAACATGTCCTGTGTCCCGTCTCTGGGAGTTCCAATACATCATAGGAGTCCCTTGCAAGACACTCACAAAAATGATTGTAAGAATCAGGACAAATCTGGAGAGCTCTATCTCTGAATCCTAAAACTTCATTTCTCTCTCAACCACAAGCAACCCGTCCACAGTCAGTCCTTACATCAGGCAATGCAAGGCTCCTCTTCATGTATGGTTTTTATCTTTGAGCACCCTTTCACCAACTCAGAACAAAGAGAAGAGAGAGAGCATGCAGCAGACACAAATCTAAAAAGAAAGCAAAACGAGTCACTTATTCTCCCTTCACCAAATGGATCTGATGCTTAGAAAATGATCTTTTGGGCCAAGGAATATTTTGACTTCATGTGTCTCTGTGAATGCTTTTTGATTTTTCTCTTTTTATAGAAAGCACATCACTAGTCTCTGAAACCAAACATGTTTTTGATTGAACCAGACTTGCATTTCTATCTGAAGCTCATTTGCGAGCAATAGAACTGGCTTTCTCATTTACCAAGATCAATGTTGACCTGTTTTCACCTAAATTTTATAGATGTCAGAAAAAGAAACCGTTCACAACCCAGTGGTGAGCCCTGGCCTTTCTCAGTCACACTTGCTTGCATTTTTGCAACTCCTTCAAATTCCCCTTGTCACAAAAACTAACAATAAGGTCAAGTATTTCACTGAGAAATATTGAATTATTATCCAGTGTTGTCAAACAGCCAAGAACCTATAAGAGCTAACCATGAAATGTAGAAGAGCGCGGCTTAACCTCGGGCCTTCCAGTCCTGCCTCCATTGTGAGGGGAGGCTTTTTGGCACTCAGGGTGCAGAAAGGAGGGGGTGGCCGGCTGGAATGAAACTAGACGACTCACAAGCACGTCCAGGATCCCGTCCCTCAGGGGCGTCTCATTGCACTAGCTTGCTGCTGCGGAGCACCAGCTTTGATTTTTCTTGGAGAGAGCACCAGGTACCCTCACATCTCAGTCATGCCAGCAGCAGGAGGCTGCCGAGCACGCCAGATCCCCTGGCCATATCCCTGTCCATCAAGGCTAATTTCTGTGACAACATAAACTTCACTGTGTAGCCAATAAACTCAAACCTGATGGAACCTGATGTGGCCAGGAAAGAGAATGACAAACTGGCAAGATGTCAGAGCTGGAAGTAGAACTCATTTCACCAGCCAGTGGGTGGGGAGGGGTAGAGGTGGATTTATGTGCATGTGTGCATGTCTTTTATTTGTTCTTATAACTCAAATAAAGGTGACATTAATCAATAAACGGAGTCTTACAGGGACAGAAATAGATGCATAGCCCCAAAAGGAACCTCAGGGAAAACTGGAACACTGTCATTTCCCTCTGTGCCAAGGTGGCTCAGGGCACAAGATCTTCTCTTACTTCAAGAGATCTAGGTGGGGCATTCAGGCAGGAAAGGGTGGAAGAAGGAGGTTGGATTTCAGCTATGCAGGGACCTCAGCCTGCATGGAGATGCAGCCAGGAGATGGGAGATGAGGAACGCTGGGAAAGCATCCCAAGAAAGGCTCCAGAGCTCCAGGTGAGATTTAGTGGTTCCAGAAAACTCCCCTTGAAATGCAAATGCACTCACTCCAAGGGTAAGTTCACTTTATAAAAAGGGAGGTAGGTTGGCTAGTAGGGGTTTGGGGAGAAAGGAAGAATCCCTGTGAGCCCTACTGGGGGCACAGTGGGCCTCCAGTCCTGCTTTCAAATTTTATTTAGGGCTCTTCACAGGTACACTTCTTGTGGAGTTCTTTGAACTTGTAACTACCCAGAGCATAGCTCATGGCAGCAATTTGTGGTTATCATCTTGTGGAACACAAGAAGGGCCTCTGAGTCCTACCCAGATTCTGGCTCTCTTCATATATGTGCTGGGCCAGCAACTGGACAGCACGTCCGATGCCCTGAACAGAAACTCCGACGTGCTATGGCATCATCATGCCATCTGTTCTCTCTATACCCTCTTCTGTTACACATTCTTTATATTTTGATAACATGGGTCTTTCTTCTGCCTTTTACTTATTAAATTCTACTGTTGAATGTGCTTTCCCAAGGCAGGACACCTGTGCCACAGAGATTCCTTTCTGTGTCCCCAGACAGCCCTTGGGGGACCCTTCTTGTTTATCTAACACCCGTCTCTGTTATTGATTCTGAAAAGCTGTCATGGCCACACTGTGGTGAAGATGTTGGTCCCCACATCCCTCTCGGGTACTGCACTGTAGCGAGGAAGCCAGGCACACCTGAGATCACTTGAGGCCAAGTGTGGTACGAACTTCTGGTCCAGATCCACCTCTCATGTTCCTGGATCTCCCAGGAGCTGCAGGCTCCTCGGATTTCTGCCCTTGGCTCCCATCTCTGTTATGGCCCCTGCTCGCTGCCCAGGAAAGAGTAAGTCTCTGTCTCTTCAAACAGATGGTGAGCTTGGGACATGGCTCATTCTTTCTTGTGTCCATATGGCTAGTTCAGTGAATATATATTGATGAATGAACATGCTACTCCTGCCTCGAGCAGACTCCAGCTGGAGACTAAAGCAAGACAACACCCGCTCTTTTCTCAAGCAAGGGAAGCCTACAAAATCTCAATCCTCTCAATCCTCCACTTTCTGTCTCATAAGTGCCTTCGTAAGTGTCCCCGGTTATCACTTGCATAGCAATGGTTGTGTCCATCATTAAACAGGAAGTCCTGTGTTTAACTATGTTGTGCATTTTGCCAGCCTTACTAGGCTTCTCCTGTGTGCTCTCAAGAACTGCCCTACTGACACCGCTCTCCCCACTTCAACTTTCTAAATAGAAGGCACATTGGGACAGGTCATTCAGATGGCAAGCAGTTCAGAGGTCCAATTGAGATGAAAAGTCACTTTTGCAAGACAAGCTACTTTTATATGACCTAGTGGCTAGGACATCACACTAAGGACATCACAAGAATGTCATATCTTGGGTCTGGGGAGATAGCTTAGCAGCATAAGTGCCTGCCTGGCAAGCTCAAGGTCCCAAGTTTGATCCCCAGGACCACATGCTGCACCAGCCCCACAACCAAGAGTGATCCCAGAGCTAGGAAGGCTGAGACAGGAGGATCACTAGAAGTCACAACTGCATAGTGAGACACTGTATCGAAAAAAAAAAAAAAAAAAAAAAAAAAAAAAAAAAAAAAGACTGCCACATCTCTGCAAATGAGAATACAAAAGAAGAGAAAGACCTTTCCTTGCAAGGCCATGTATCTATCCTCTAGCGTGGAGAACAAGTGACTCAGCTGGAAAAGCCTTCTTGTCTACTAAAGGAAAATCAGCTTGAAACATGTTCCAGTGGGAAGATCCTCAAAGTCCAGGAAAGAGTAGTACTGATGCTTTTACAATGAATTTCTCAGCTGTGAAGACAGCTTGAGAGGCAGGGGAGATGGCTCAGTGGAATAAGCGCTTCCCTGGCAAGCACAAGGGCCTGAGTTCAATCCCCAGTTCCACCAAAAACAAAACAAACCAAGACAGCTTGGAAGGCCTGCACGATAGCTCAGCACCTAAGTGCCTGCTTAGGCAGGCACAGGGACTGAGGTTTGATCCCTGGCACCGCATGCTGAGCTGCCCACTGAGTCCAGGCGTGGTGATGCACACCTATAATCCCAGCGCTGGGGAAGCGGAAAACAGGAGGATCCCCATGAGTCTGAGCAGCATAGTGAGACCCTGTACCAAATACATTAAAACAAAAAAAAAAAAAAAAAGGACAGCTTGGATACTAACTTCGCCTATGATTTTCTTTTTAAATATACAGCAAGTCTTCTTTATTAAAATTAGAAAAGCATGGCATGGAAAAGCATGATGGAGATTAGTTTATAAAACCGAAGTAGTTTTTATCAGTCAGTTTGCCTCTGGTTATAACAAATGGAAACAGGTTTGTGGCAACCACAAAAGTACTCGAGTCTAAGTGCTCAGTGAAAACACGGTGCAGAAGACACCACTGCTATGTACCAAACAAGGAAATGTCTTTTTCAGGAAGCTGCCCTAAAACCAGCATCCTCACCCTTGGCTTCAGTCATCTATCTAAAGTGATCTTACGTGAGAGACCTGACCTTCAGGATTTCATTTCCTCGCTCTCTACAAAATGGACATTTATGCTAGTTTCATGAGAAACAATGGGCCCCATTCTGCCTCCTGGTGCTAGGCAGGCACTTAAAATTCCCTGTAACTCCCCCATTCTGAAAACCATTGCACATCTACAAGTAGGAGGTGCAGGGTCCCTCCACCGACCAGCTGGCAGGCAGTTTATTACTGCCTGTATTTAAGGAGCAGGTCAAGAGAGGTTAAGTGGCTTGTTCAAGGTCACACGTCTCATTAGGAAGGGTGAACGATCTGGAACTCTCCTCTTTTTGCTGCCTCCTGATGTTCCCTTCAAGATACCACGGGGCCTCTTTGTGCAGAGCTGGCCGTGATCAAGAAGGGAGAAAGGAGAGAAAAGCACAGTTTTCCCTCCTTTGATTGTGAAAATCACCCTCTGTCAGGCACCAGGCCACTCATACATGTGGTGAGAAGGAACGACACCTGGCTAAATATAGATGCTAAGCAACTCATGAGTACTCGAGTGTTTTAGGCGATGAGAAATGGGAAATGAAATTGACTATAAACAGAAATCAAAACTATCTAAATGCTGTCTCCAAACTAGTGGCTAACTTTGTAATCGTGTTTGGTGATCTGTTTTGGGCCACTTACATTTGCTTGAGTGAAATATTCCCGTTCCTTCAATCTGAGAGCGCTGGGGTTGACTTAGGCAAGGGCTGGCTGTAGACAATTAAAAAAAAAGGCCAATTGCATTTGCTTGAGTGAAATATTGGCGTGATCAAAACATCTCCTACTGAGAGATGCCTTGCGACATACATTTTAATGGTGGTGGCCATCTACTACAGCACATTGCTCTGCCAAAGGTAGGTATGCAGCAATTATTTACAGAAACAAGAATTAAAAGAGGCAGGAGTGGAAGAGAAAAGGCATGTCTACCACCTGGACATTGAGTCACATGATATATTAATTCCACATAAATAGATTTAAGGCACCATCCTGTAAAGTGCTGGAAGCAAGCACAAGTGTTCATTCCAGATGATTTCAGGGATTCAGGGGAAAACACTGCCCCAGCCTTGGGTTCCTCCTGCACTGGGACAAGGGCCATTAGGTCTCGCCCCCAAGGGTGAACTTTCAGGCCTTCAAATTAGCTCATGTCACCTCATTGGCCTGCATCTGAATGTCAACGTAGACATGGAGGTCAGGGCTGCTGCCTTTTCCTCAGGGGGCAAGAAAGACCCTAAAGCTCATCATGGAAAAGAGTTGTTGAAGTTGGCAGGAACCTCTTGGCTTGGGTCTTTCTCTTGTCAGACAAGGCAAAGGCTACCAAATTAAGTGGAGTACTCCGGGCTTCAGCAGCAGTATCTACATGAAACTAAATGGAACCCATAGGAAGACTGCATAGTTTGGGAGTGGAAGCAGTGAAGGGTTGGCCTTCCTGTTCTAGATGGGTACATGTGCTTGGCTAATAGATGGGATGCTTGTGAGGCTCAGAGAAAGTGTAGGTACTAAGCCTCTTGCCAAACTCAGCTAACAGGAAAGAGAGTTTATAAAACATATAGAAAACTATTGCTTTCAAAGAGCAATACTTTTTTAAAGTGTTAAGTCATATTTTTAAAATTAAAATAATTCTTCCCCTAGTGGCTCCAGTTCTATTGTGATGCCAACTAATTGAATTTTTTTATTTATGCTTCTTAAAATAATCACCTTAATTATTGAGGAATAATAACAGGTACCTGCTATTTACTTCTATTATGTACCAGGCACTTTGCAAGGCGTTCTCTGTCTCATTAATTCATGTACTGCTCATGACGTCCATTAGGTAGATGCGAAAGGAGATAACATGAGAACTTGTAGCTTAGGAACTTTGTCTTTGGGATTGGACACATCTGGGCTCCAGTCCTAATGGCTGTGTAACCCCGGACATGTCTGAACCTCAGTGGCCTAGCAGTAAAATGGGGATTAAAAACAATGCGAACTTCTCATGGTTTGCTGGGAAGACTCAGGGAGGATGAGGGAAATGTGCAAACAAAAAAAAAAAAATGACAGGCATGGATGCCACTGGGCTACCGGAGGCAGGTCCATCTTTCCCCCCCAAAAAAGGAATCTTAAATATGGACCTTCAGTGCCATCCTGAGAGGAGAAGTGGGGGGAAGTATCTTGGGTACCAGCCTTTCTGCCTCAGAATGTATATGAACTTCAAGGATAGCTTCAAAGAGAGCAGAGGAAGAGATTAAGAAGCTAGGGCAGGTTCTTGCTACACTGCAGAAGTAGGGAGTGTGGAAATCTCAGAGGGATGGCGACAAAGGCAGCTTTCTGGACCCGAGCCTCCCAACCCTTTCTCTCCTTCTGGCCTCAGGAACCAAGCCCAAGAGAGACCAAAAATTTCTAGGGAGACCCCCTTCCCCCAGGGACCCTCTGGTCTCCCTGGGTGGCACAGTGTCAGGAGCCCCACAGCAGCTCTGGCAGCTCCCAGGCAAGAGGAATCCAGCCTCTTGCTCATGTGGTGCGTTCTCAGACACAACAGGACCTGACAGATTCCACGGCTTCTGCACGGGAAAGAAAGGGTGAGAAGATAGAACAAAGATGCCATTTTAAAATCCTGGCTCACGTTCAGGATTTCACTATTTTCTATGGCAAGAAGCAAGTTAAAAAATTCCTCCTGTCAATGAGTATTTTTATGCAGTCCCTGAAAGTCCAAGGACCCAGGGCTTCCGAGTTCCCGTTCCTTCAACCTGAGAGCACTGGGGATGACTTAGGCAAGGGCTGGCTGTAGACAATAAGAGGTTCACAGCCCCCTGGGGAGCCACTTGGCCCAGGACGGGTGCAGGAGGGGGGGACACTGTGTTTGCAGCTCTGATCCTGTGATCTTTCAGCCAAACAGGGGTTTACAAAGTAAAACCCTCCCTAGGATTGTCATACTTTCTGGGTTATTCTCCTGGTGTTCATCTTAACAGGAATCAGCTGTTTGTCTTCTCACTTACCCAGCATGTTGCTGGGGAGAATTTAGCATCTGGTCTGGCTATTATTAAAAACAAGAACATCCTGCTCTGTTGGGAGGACAGAACCACTGGCAATAAAAGGACAGAGATCATTTGCATTCAGGATTCCAGAGATGCGTTTCGCTCCACTATCTGCCCTCCCTCCTGCACCATGGGTTCATTTTAAAATTTCCTGCCCTCGCCATCGGTTTGGTCGTCTTTTGCTGAAACAGAGACAGGGCGTACTTTTCCCCTTTTACAAGGAGGCAGAAATCCCTGGAGTTGTTCAAAAGTTGATCCAGCTCCACAGTGTGATAAAGTTGAATTACCAGAGGAATTTTTTTTTTTTTTTTACAACTGCGGAAATGAAAAAGTAAACAAGCCTGGGACATGTATTGGTATTTAGGCTCCAGCTTCTCGTTGCTGTTTTTGTCTTTTTCTGTTTCTGAGCATTGGGCCAGGAGCCTGAAGGAACCATATAATATGAAAAACCCTGAGAGGTTTTATTAGCCAATAAAAAAGAAAAAAAAACTTATTTCCTATTAACCACTTAACTCCTTGCTAAAGTTGGGCTCTTGCTTCTTTCTCATATACTTCCGGGCCTCTCTCTGCCACAAAGACTAGAATAGTGGTCTACCAATCTCTCCCTTTCCAGTTGTTCACATTTGTGTTCTAGAAGGTGTGGCCAAGCCCAGAGCCAACACCAACCTCTGCATTTCTCATCTTCGAAACTGCCACGGAAACTTCCATAAAGAGACAAATTTTCTCTGACCCCAGATCCATCATGTCAAAAAGAACTTTTTAAAAGACCCTAAATTATCTGCTTAAAAAAAAGGGAGCCAAATCATTGTGTTTTACATGATTTTAAATATGAAATAAAGGCCAGAGGAAGCAAAAGCAAGCTAAGTCATTCCTGGAGGATGGAAATGATCCTCTGGTTTGAGACAAGAATGGAGAGAGGTAGAGAAACAGAAAGCGAAACTGGTTGTTTTTCAGCAGGAGATCGATGGAGAATTGTTTTAAGGACTTATTAATTTAGGAAGGAAAGGACTTCAAAGGGGATCTAAATCATAGACACTACTTTATTAATACCCCCTCTATTGTATGTGTCATGTGTTCTGCTGTTAACTTTTTCCTGTTTGTTTTTTTTATAATAAGCTTACATTTTTATATATCGATCCTGCATGGGGTAATACTTTTGCATTCTTGATACGCCCACCTCTCAAGCACACCAAGTTCTGTAGCTGCTACTGCGCCTCTGACCCACTGGCCTCTCTCTTCCTTCGCTTCCCTCACGCAGGCTGACTGGTGCCCTCGGTGCTCTGAGAGATTCGAAGAGCACAAAGCCACACACAACCTGGTTGCATTTTTACTTCTGCTGCTATTTCAAGCTGGGGTTGCAAGCGCTACCCCTTGAAGGGCTGTGGTAGAATTTTTCTTAAAAAGCATTTTATTGTATGTTCTTGATTTTGTGATGGGAACGTCAGGCGGGAGACAGTCTCCCTTTTCTATTGCCTGTGCAGAGAGACAGAATGACCCAGGGAGATAGATTCAATAAACCAGCCATGTTTGTCATGCGAGGTTATCCAAAGAACTCAGCAGGCGCCGAGGAGGACAGACATGGCCGCAACAAGGTAACGAAAAGATGAAGCAAGTTTTGGGGTGCCAGGGAGACAGCTCAGTAGAATAAGCACTTGCCTGACAAGTGCAAGGGCCTGAGTTCAATCCCTGGTTCCACCAAAAAAAATTTTTAAATAAAAATTTTAAAAAAGTTTTGGTACAAGTTGAGTTCCTAGAATTCTGTTCTTTTTTTTTTTTTTTTTTTTTTTTTTTTTTTTTTTTTT